>OY757909.1:1999406-2061906 GCA_963585895.1 Sepioteuthis lessoniana
TACGTGTTCTTAGTTGATTTATCTAAAACTAGAGAAATGTCTATGGGAATGATCAAAAACCGAAATGATTAAAGAAATCTTTTCCTTCCTTGTTAAAAAAAAACATTTTTAATCAATTGAAATCATAAATAAATTATTAACATTTTTCAAATCAAATTTCTTCAAAATATAATATATAACAAAGAAATAAATATTTTTTAGTTGGTATGGAATCTACTCAAACTTTCGGTTTATTTCCTTTGAAAGAAAATCCTTTTTTTCTTTTAAGAATACATTTCATTTCAACATCGTTAAACTATTTTAAATTGAGCGGGTTTGTTAGTGTTTAACATAGATTTATTAATACTGATACTTCAGTCTATGTTGGCTAATAAAAATTTCAGCAGCAATTATATCAACTATAATGTATAAAAAAAATTTTTTTTCACTCGGATAATGACATATACAAATAATCATAACACACAAAATACATTCCTTTAGATTAGGCTAATAATAACTGTTAATATTCAAGTATGAATCATCACTTTCTCTTTAAAATATTCACGCTTTGACTAAGATCATCTTTTCTTACAAGAAAAGACTTTGTAACTTGTGTTTTTTTACCAACATTTTCACTCAATTTCAAGAAAAAGATTGTACTAATTTGTAGATCGGCGTTTTATTCAATCATTTGCACCTTTGGCCACCACACAGACACACAAACACACGTATATATATATATATATATATATATATATATATATATATATATATATATATATATATATTCCAAGTCATGGAAAGTAATTTTAATGTTATTATAGTTTTTAAAGCAAACAATGATCTGTCTTTGTGGCACTTGGGCATACACACACACACACACACACACACACACACACACACACACACACACACACACACACACATATATATATATATATATATATATATATATATATATATATATATATATATATTAAGCAGAATTATTAATGTTAGATAACAATACTTGAAAACATTTAACTATGTGGAACCAAATGAGCCCTGGCTGGTTTTAAAATAATGTTACCCACAAACTATTGGTTTAAAAATCCTATATGTGTGTGTGTGTGTGTGAGAGAGAGAGAGAGAGAGATAGAGAGAGAGAGGGGGGGAGAACATGACTTGGCATTAGACAATTCACAATAGTTGATATACCATAAAACCAAACCAAACAAATCAACTCCAAATCCTTGTCTGTCGTCTTTAAGCACACACACACACATATATATATGTGTGTGTGTGTGTGTGTGCATGTGTGTGTGTGTGAACTGAAAGCACCGACGTGCCATAGAGGCACATATTTGCTTGTTTATAAAACTGTAATAAAACCCTGATCCATCACAAAATGGCACTGATCCTGGTGATTATCGTAGGCTCGACATAATTATACAGTGTTGATACAATAAAGTATTTTTATGTCTATTGCCCGGTCCACTGATTAATTCCGAAATGAATTTCTACCGCTTAACTATATTTTCCAATTCCTCATTCTTTATTTTATTTGCACTTATTTTAGAGCTTTCAGAATCACATTGATGATATTTTCATTTTTGAAACACATGAAAAACTATCCTCTCTACATTCTTTTCCGGCAAATCATAGGTAGTCCATGGATTAAATTGTACCACTACTGTCCTTCTACAATGATGGCTTTCGTTTTAAATAACCCCCGAAGGTTGTTGATATGCCATTAAACAGAAACTGTACTCTGTTAATATTTAATCGAATGCCTTCATGATGAATAAATGATATGCCTTTAAATAAAGAAACCAAACAAAATGCGAAAAGACCTTTTGGGGGTGAATGTCTCGATCTTATTCTAATTATCTATAAGCATCCTTCTCTGAATCACATTTATTCTTTGTTCGTGGCACCGAGTCCATCAAAAACTGAAACGTTTACTGTCTTTATTTTTTAAAAGCATGGGAAAAGGTCTTTGAACTGCTTCTTTAAAAATAAATCTCAAATGCATCTTCATTTTACGCAATCTAATTTATAAGAGGATCAAAAAGATTTTTTCGGAATGCAAATGGCCACAACGTCTCATAAAGGAAGAGTCGCAAATTTAACAGATATTTTTTTAATTGAACATGAGAACCATAAAGTTATAACACTCGACTTCATGCACAGAAAAGAATACATTAAATCGTGGACGAAAGTAACATTTCTTTTATACATTTTTACCCAGGACGGAATTCATTTTCTGATTCATTTTTAAAAAAATATAATTACAAAGCTTTTTATGTATGAAATATCAAATCCATTGAATCGAGGATGGACATTATTTCTTGTTAGTATTTTATATATATATATATAAGAGAGAGGGAGAGAAACTGAGAACTTTATGAATAAAAAAATCAGCCAGTAGGTACACATTAACAGAAATCAATAAGTTCAAAGTAGAAATTGTAGTGAATCTGTAGCTAAGAACTTCATGTTACTTCTCTTCGATTAATCATTATACAAAAATAAATAAATAAATAAATAAATAAATAAAATAGAATAAACAAATAAAAGGTTGGCGCGCGAGATTTTCATTGGTTTAACTTGCTCGTAAATTTCTTGTTATGTTAAACTCTTTCGGATAAAGTTCGAATGGAAAATCCTTGCATTTTTTCTTTTAGTTTTAATCCGTTGCTCTAAAATTATTTTAGAGGAGTGTCCCCGTGGCCGAATGACTGGACTGTAGCCTCAGAGTAAGCAAGTCCAAACATTACTCGCGCTATTACGTTCATTTTTGGACTAATGCCCCTTGTGAAAGGTATAAACACCGTTTTTTTTAAAATCCCAACTTGGGGTTAGATTCTGTCACTCTTGATTTTTCTACAAACGTGGCTTCCCCATAAAATGATTGACGAAAGTGAAATATGCAATCAAACAAAGAAACCACACCGAAAATAGTTCTTTTGATTACAGCCAATATATCAATATTGGCTGTAATTTTTGATTGAATCAGCAAATTTCATAGAAAATTAGAATCAGATAAATTCTGCTGCGAATCGTGCCGCATTTTTCAATGGGTACTTCCCGCGGTGTTTACAAGATCGGTTGGTAGACTGTTGCTTATGAGTTCGATTCTCTCTGGTTGCTCTATATTTCGGGTTTTGTATAAAAGCGAGTTAAGCTTAGTGAAAGACAATTTTTTATTTTAATTCTAGGCCTTGTGTGCTATAATGGTTAACGAGCAAGTCCAGTAGTGTAAGAGTTGAATTCTCATTGGGTCCCACATATCCTTTTGCTAAACTGAGCTAAGCTTAGAAAATTACAATTTCTGTCTTTATGGGCCTTGCGTGGTATAATGTTTAGCAAGCTCAGCTCGCAGACCTTTGCAAGTGAGTTTGATTTTTACTGACATTCCCATACTTCCAGCTTTGTTCTTAGCTTAGTAAACAACTTTACGACGCCTTGTGTTGTATTATAGTTAAAGGGCTAAAATAGCCGGTCATTAATGATTTCGATTCTTAATGGGTGTCTCATACTTCCGGATTTGTATATGACTTTAGGATGCCTTATGTGTTATATTTTTTAAAGGGCTAAACTAGCAACCATTTGTTAGTAAGCTAGATTCTCACAGGGTGTCTCATACTTATGAATTTGAGCCACAACTAAACTATGCTCAGTAAAAACTATTGACCCCTTTTTTCTCGTATAATGGTTATCGTGCAAGCCTAGCAGATCTTTGTTATTAAGTTTGACTCTCACTGGGTGACACATGTTTCATGCTTGGCGCTAAACTAAGCTAAACTTAGTAAATAACTACTGGCTTGATGACTTTTGTTTGATATAATGATTAACAGACAAGAGTAGCAAAACATTGTGGGTTCGTTTTTTACTGGGGGCGTCCCATACTTTTGGCTTGGTGTTAAAATTAAGTTAGGTTTTACTGATATAATGACGCACATGGGACTTTTAGTGTTTAAGCGTTTTTTAAGATAAGAGAAACTTTTTGCTGCAAAGATTTTCCTCGTTATTTTCGTTGGAAAGATAATATTCCGGATAGAATTTTCAACTCATAAGAATATCGATTTTTTTAGTTAAAACAGAATATATAATCATGTTTAAAGGAAAATCATTACGTATTAAACATTTCATTACATTGATTATATTTGTAGATTAATAGATATTTTTTATTATTTTTAAATCCGTAAAAGAGAATATTAAGTTTTACAATTGTATATATATATACCTAACCACTCGCAGGATTTGACACACAGTCACTTTTTAAAAGACGTAACGTTGGTTTGAATTCATAGTTTTCTTTTTCCTAGACTGGTTGCCAACCTAAAATTCATGAACCTAGTTAGTCATACGATCAACTTATTGCTGCGAGGGAAAATAAATGGATTCATGTGCTTTGTAAAGACATGAACGAAAAGGGAAATGTTAACAACCTCGTCCAGGGTTCGAACTCGTTTTCCTTCGTCCATATTCAACGACGATAACAGTCGTAAGAATTGCCACCTGTCTTGAATAATATTCTATTAGGATACTCAATGGAATTTCTCGATTTTCAGCTTATATTAGTCTGACTTCATAATTGTTTTTGTTCGGTAATTCACATCGGACAACCTGAAGAACTCCAGCGTCTAGTTTCAAATTTAGAGCTTTCCCTTTTCCAAGAAGACAAGTTTGCCTCCCTATAAAAGGCAAGAAGGGTCCACTCTTTCCTATCATTTTACACAAAGTTGAAGGTGAGAGAGAAAATATAAATATGTGCCATTTCCTAAGGGTATTAGCATGAAGTGAAACACAAAGAATCTCGTCCTGAATTTGAAATCGAGTCGCTGATTCTATTTCCTACGATGATAAAAGCTACACAAAGTCCGCCTTATAACGGTAAAGAGATACACACATTCATCTATCAATATGTATATATATATGCGTGTGTATGTGTGTGCGACAGAGAGAGAAAGAGAGAGAGAGAGAGAGTGAAACCACGGAAGAAGAAATATTGTCGATTGATTTCTTGATGGATTTTAATGGCATCTTAACGTCTCGGGTTATTTCATACAGCGAGATTAGAGAATCACGTTCATTGTACGTTTATATTTGACTTCTTTGTGTGGTTGTTTCTTTTTTGCATGGTTTAAAGTATTCCTATCTTGTACAAATAATTTGCACATATTTGACTACGCCGATGACATAGCGATACTGGCAAATACACCCGACCAAGCTGAAACACTACAGCATAGTTTGGAACAAGCAGCCACAGGCATAGGACTCTATGTTAATGCACACAAAACGGAATATATGTGCTATAATCAAATGGGGGACATCTCCACTCTAGACGGAACCCCTCTTAAACTAGTAGACAAATTCACTTACCTAGGAAGCAGCGTCGAATCAACCGAAAAGGACATCGACACGAGGTTAACGAAAGCATGGACAGCTATCAATAGGCTATCGATTATATGGAAATCAGACCTAACCGATAAAATGAAACGCAGTTTCTTCCAGGCAGCAGTCACATCGATACTGCTATACGGGTGCACTACATGGACGCTAACAAAACGGCTGGAGAAGAAGCTAGACGGCAATCACACAAGAATGCTGCGTGCAATCTTGAACAAGTCCTGGCGACAACACCCCACAAGACACCAACTGTACGGCCACCTGGCTCCTATCAGGAAAACTATTCAAGTTAGACGAACCAGACATGCAGGACACTGCTGGAGAAGCAGGGACGAACTCATAAGAGATGTACTCTTATGGACCCCCACACATGGCCGTGCAAAAGCAGGACAACCAGCACGAACATTCATTCAGCAGCTGTTTGAGGATACGGGATATTGTCCTGAGGACCTGCCTAGAGCGATGAACGATAGGGAGGAGTGGCGAGAGAGGGTCAGAGATATCCGTGCTACCAGCGCGACATGATGATGATGATGATGATGTATGGTTTCGGATGGATGCTGGTGACTGTATCCGCATGGAAAAACTCTATCAATGCATCGGTAGGAGGGGTGGGAATGCTTCTAGGACCAAGAGCGTTAAAAACACTGAACAGCATTGAGAGAATACAACCTAGGATGATGGCCGCAACGTTTAATGGCAACCCCAAAGCAACAATTATCTCCTGCTACAGCCCTACCAATGTTAGCGAAGAAAACGAAATAGTCACCTTCTACGAAGATCTATCCTCCCTAGTACGTAGCATTCCGAAACACAACCTGCTAGTCATTGGCGGAGATATGAATGCACAAATCGGGAAAAACAGACACAACAAATACAGCCTACACAACGCATCAAACAGGAATGGACAACATCTAATAGATTTCATGATAGAAAATAGATTAACATGCCTCAATACAAACTTTCAAAACAGGGAGGGGAAATTATGGACCTACACATACGCGAATAAGAGTAAAGCACAGATAGACTACGTCCTTATAAACGGGAAATGGAAAAACAGTGCGATGAATTGCGAGGCATACTCCTCTTTCGAGGGTGTCCTCCGATCATCGAATAGTTACGGCCAAAGTACGTCTAAGCCTACGAAAAAACGCCACACGTAAAGCGACAACCAAGCACTATGACTGGGCCCTACTCAACAACAGAGATATTAGAGATAAATATGCATTAGAATTAAGAAACAGATTCGAAGCACTACAAGAGAAGGCAGAAAAAGGTACCCCAAATGACGAATATGAAAATTTTGTAGAAGCACACCTTGAGGTGGCAGCAAAGTGTATTCCAACAAAACCTAGAACTAAATATAGAGCCCCTTGGGAAACGCCAGCGGTTAGAGAAAAACGTGCACTTGTGAAAACTGCCTCCAAAAGCTATCAAAAGAACCCAACAAACACAAATGCACGAAAACTAGAAAAGGCTCAACATCAATTAACAGGAATATATCTAAAAGAACAGGCAGAATACATACAAAATCAGATAGATAAGATTAGAGACTCGGTGGAAGATAGACAATCCAGGATAGCCTGGCAAACAATAAACGAAGTAAGTAGAAGGAAGAGCACAGCCAAAGCAAAATTGAAAGCTGCAAGCCAACAAGAAAGAGTAAAACTGTGGGAACAGCATTTCAAAAATCTACGAGGAAACCCACCGGAAATAACGGATGAACCGATCACCAGAATTATTAGTAAGCAATTAGACGTTAAACTAGGTCCTTTCACCAAAGAAGAACTCGACTCAGTTCTCAGAAGAATTAAAAATAGGAAAGCAGCAGGGCTAGACGAGATCCCCCCAGAAGTGTGGAAGACTAGACAATTCGACGATATACTGCTCCGGCAATGCAACGCAGTCTATAGTCAAAATAGGATAGAACGATGGACGAAGGGATGCATCCTTCCATTCCCTAAAAAAGGCGACCTCGGACTAGCCAAGAACTACCGAGGGATAACACTTACATCCATAGCAGCCAAGATCTACAATGCCCTACTACGAAACCGCATAGAATCCAAAATAGACAACACCCTTAGGAAAAACCAAAACGGCTTCCGGAGAAATAGATCCACAACCTCACAAATACTGACCATCCGTAGAATCCTTGAAGGCGTTCGGGCAAAAAACTTACAGGCGACATTACTATTTGTCGACTTTACCAAGGCCTTCGATTCCATACACAGAGGGAAGATGGAGCAAATCCTACTAGCATACGGCGTACCAAAAGAAACAGTAGCAGCGATAATGATTCTCTACAGAAACACCAAAGTGAAAGTACGTTCACCAGATGGAGACACGGAATACTTCGACATTGTTGCAGGAGTACTACAAGGAGACACACTAGCCCCGTACCTCTTTATCATCTGTCTAGACTATGTGCTTAGGACTTCGATCGACAAAATCAGAGAAAATGGCTTCGAGCTGACTAAGAGAAGCAAAAGGTACCCCGCAAAAACAATCACGGACGCCGACTACGCTGATGACTTGGCGTTACTAGCGAATACGCCTAATCAAGCAGAGACACTACTGCATAGTCTGGAACGAGCCGCAGCAGGCATTGGCCTCCATGTCAATGCAAACAAAACTGAATATATGTATTACAACCAAACGGGCAACATTGCCACACTAGACAGAGCCTCTCTGAAACTAGTAGACAAATTCACCTACCTAGGAAGTAGCGTCTCATCAACCGAAAAAGACATCGACACACGACTGAAGAAGGCATGGACAGCTATCGATAGGCTCTCGATCATATGGAAGTCGGACCTAACTGATAAAATGAAACGCAGTTTCTTCCAGGCAGCGGTTGTGTCGATACTGCTATATGGACTCTAACGAAGCGGCTGGAGAGGAAACTAGACGGAAATTACACGAGAATGTTGAGAGCAGTATTAAACAAGTCCTGGCGACAACACCTCACGAGACTCCAACTTTACGGACACTTGCCCCCCATCACGAAAACTATACTAGTCAGACGAACCAGACACGCGGGACACTGCTGGAGAAGCAAGGACGAGCTCATAAGTGATGTACTCCTCTGGACCCCCACATATGGCCGTGCAAAAGCAGGACGACCGGCTCGAACTTACATACAGCAACTATGTGAGGACACAGGATGTAACCCTGAAGACCTGCCGGAGGCGATGAATGATATGGAGGAATGGCGAGAGAGGGTCAGGGATATCCGCGCTGGCGGCGCGACATGATGATGATGATGATGATGTATGGTTTCAAGTATTCCTATCTAATACAAATAATTTACACACATTTGTATGGTTTCAAGTATTCCTATCTAATACTAATAATTTATGGTTTCAAATACTTAATTCTATTTAATCATAGTTATTTGTTTGCATACAAGGAGTTTCAAGAAAGTAATAGTAATCTTTAGTAAACAATTATAGCTTCAAGTAATTAGTATAAATACAAAAAGTTTGCACACTCATATGCTATCAAATATTCCTATCAAATAAGTTTTAAACGGATTTATTTGACTCTTAGATAGGGTCCTAACAGGTATTACCGCTACAAGTCAGTTAACCTGGGAGTAATGGCAATGAAGGGATACTTCAAGTTTCTGAGATGCGTTTAGGAGCATACCAAGGATACTCACTTTATGGAGTGGCGTTTTCATGCCTCCATTCCGGATACTATAGGCGCATTTTAAGCCTCGTCGTCAGGGCGGATGCATTGTCAAGTCGATGAAAATGTAGTAGTCTTAAAACTGTGAAAATGACGAAATTGGTATCCTTTATATTTCTCGTTTCTCAGAAGAGCCACTCTGATTCTGATGGCCATAAACAGCTATAAGGAAAGAAGAAAAAACGCTGAGTCAAGATGTAAAGATAAATAGAGGAAATGCAGTTTATATTAAGCATCTGTGAATAAAAAAAAAAGCTCTTGTTAACAGGACGATCGGAAAAGAATTTCCATTTTGATGGCTCTCATTTACTCAACCAGAAAAGTAAAAAAAAAAAAAAAAGTGATACAAAATGATCTTTTTTGTGATGCTACGACGTTGACAGACTATATGTATCAAGAAAACAGGGAGAAGAGGACTTACCAGCATCGAAGACAGCGTTGACGCATCGATACAACGGCTTAAAGACTACACATAGAAAAACACGATGGAGGACTGATTACAACCATCAGAAACGATACTGACTACACGATAGAATGACAATAACTAGGAAACAAAAATGGAAAGAAAAACAACCCTATGGCTGCTTTAAACGACTAATAAACAACGTCTCACATCAGAAAACCTGGACATGGCTAAGAAAAGGAAACCTTAAGAGAGAAACAGAATCTCTCCTAATAGCAGCACAAAACAACGCCATAAGAACCAATCATATCAAAGCGAGAATAGATAAGACTCAACAAAATAGCAAATGTAGACTATGCGGTGATAGAGACGAAACGATCAATCACATAATAAACGAATGCAGCAAATTAGCACAGAAGGAGTATAAGACTAGACACGACTGGCTCGGCAAGGTGATCCACTGGGAAATGTGAAAGAAATTTGAATTTGACCACACCAACAAATGGTATATGCACAACCCAGCACCCGTCATAGAAAATGATACACATAAACTCCTATGGGACTTTGACATACACACGGATCACCTAATCTCGGCCAGAAGACTAGACCTTATAATATCACCCCCCCCCCCAAAAAAAAGAGGATTTGCAAAATTGTCGACTTTGGGGTCCCGGCTGACCACAGAATAAAACTGAAAGAATGTAAAAGGAAGGATAAGTACCTCGACCTTGCTAGAGAACTGAAAAAGCTGTGGAACATGAAAGTGACGATTGTACCAATTGTGATTGGTACTTTTGACACAGTAACTAAAGGATTATTAAAGAACCAGGAGGATTTGGAAGTTGGCGGACGAGTGGAGACCACCCAAATGACAGCATTGCCGAGAACGGCCAGAATATTGAGAAGAGTCCTGGAAATTTGTGGAGATTTGTTGTCACTCAAACTCCAGTGAAAAACCATCAGCTAACACTGCTGTGAAAAACTCTAAAGAAGTAAATAACAATAATAATAATGATGATAATACCAACAAATGTTATATCCACAACCCAACATCTCTTCTGGTAAATGAGACACACGAACTCCTCTGGAATTTTGACATTCAAATGGATCACTCCATCTCAGCCTGACAACCAGACCTTATGATAGTTGGCGACCGTAGTCGAGGGAAACCAGAAGGCTCCCTTTTCGATAGCTACTACACCGAGGTTTAGGTAAGGGCGCTACTCCTTTCCCTGTATTGCTCCACTTTACCCTTGATACGTATCTTATAAAGCTGAGTGTTAAGCAAGGCGGCATCAAATACCATTTTTTGAGTCTTTGGTATGACTAGACCAGGGAGTGAACCCAGGTCTCCCGAACCATTAGTGAACACTCTCTCTACTTATTAGGCCAATGGTCAACACAAAAAAAATGAGAACTTGCAGAATTGAAGACTTTGCTGTCCCGGCTGACCATAAAGTAAAATTGAAAGTGAAAATTAGGATAAGTGTCTCGATCTTTTGCGAGGGAATTAAAAAAAAAGTTGTGGAACATGAAAGTGATGATTATACCAATTGTAATTTGTGCTTTTGGTACAGTCAACAAAGGATTAATAAAGAGACTGGAGGACTTGGAAAACGTCCAAACTAGTGCATTATTAAGATCTGCCAGAATACTGAGACGAGTCCTGGAGACTTGAGGAGACTTGTTGTCACTCAAACGATAAAAACAAACAGAAAAACAAAAAATAGGAAACAGATGAAATAAAAACAACTGTATGGATATTTCAAGCCACAAACACGTGAGATTGTACACGAGAATACCTAAGAAAAGGAAACTTCAAAAGAGAAACTGAATATCTTCTAATAGCAGCACAAAACAGGGTCATAAAAAACAATTTTGTAAAAGTGGAAATTGATAATACGCTATAAAATAGCAAGTGTAAATGATGTGGGGATAGAAATGAAACGGTTAATCAAATAAGCGAATACAGAAAACTAACACAAGAGGAGTACAAGACCAAGCACGACTGGGTGGGAATTGTGATCCACTGGGAATTGTGCAAAAGATTAAAATTTGTCCATAATGCTAAATGCTTTAAGCACAAACCAGAATCCGTCCCAGAGAACGAGATGCAAAAAATTCTCAGATTTTGAGATACAAACAGATCACTTAATTTCGGCCAGAAGACCAGACCAAGCGTTAATTAACAAGAAAAAAAAGAACTTAGAAACATGAGAAGACTCACTATGACTCAGGCGGTAAAGACAAGAAGAAAAAAATTAGACGTGACATGGATAAACTCCAAAAAAGCTTACGACACAATGCCGCAAACATGGATAAGAGAATGTAAGAAAATGTTCAAGATATCAGAAAAAGTTATAAATTTCATGACGAGAGTTGATGGAAAACTGAAAAGTAAAGCTTTCAGCAAGAGGACAAAGCCTAGCAGAGGGATGAATCCCAATAGATAATATCCAGAGAGACTCTTTGTCGTTTCTATCATTTGTTAGAGCAGTTATTCCACTAAATTATATACTAAGAAAATACAAAGGAAGCAACAAATTGACAAAGTCTTCAGTAAAGATAGACCATTTCATGTACGTGTGGGTGAGATATAAAAAATGTTGTCTGGGAAAAAAGAAATAGAATCTCTAATACAAACGATTTGAATTTTCTGCTATGATATAGAAATGTATGGTTTGGTTTCTTTGTTTAATGACATATCAACCTTCGTGGGTTATTTAATGCCAAGTCTCTTATGGAAGAAGAGCGTTGATACTATTTAACCCATAACTGGAGGAAATGGTAAATGAAGGTAAACTCTAGAGATACAAGATCCAACAATAGAATCAAAATAAAAAAAACATCCAAAACAAAAAAGGAAAAAGACTCCTGAAAAATAAAACACTCAAAATTCACTTTGATTTCATGATAATCCAATCCAAGACCAAAAGATCAAATCTAATTAACAAGAAGACAACAAAATGACGCCTTGTGAACTTTGCTGTTTCAACAGATTACAAAGAGAAAGTAAAATGACAAAATAAATAAATAACAGGACCTTGCTAGAGAGATAAAATATTTGTGGAACATCAAGGTGACGTTGATACTGATCATAGTGGGAGCCCTTGAATCTGGAAAAAAGATCGAGGAAAACGGGAGATCATAGGAAGGATTGAATTTGTCCTGATATATCAGTAGTGGTAATGATTAACACAAATCTGGGTGGGGTGGGGGAAATAAGGGTTTTTAGTTCGAAAGTGAACGTCACAGCACGACTAGAGCTCGAACTCATTAACTATGATGTCGCAGTCCAGAACGTTAGCCACTACATCCCAGAAACTCCATATAGAAATGGAATTTAAGATTGAAAAATGTGCCATGCTTTATGACGACAAAGTGAAAAGGAAATATAAGTGAATGAATAGAAACATCCCAATTGATAGACTTTTGAATAACTTGACTGTATTTCCCCCGAGGGGAGTAAGATGGGCCATCCTCACAACAAGGGGGTATCCTGGATATGACATTAAACAGTATCTGATGGTGAGGCTCCACTTCTAGACATATGGGCAGTGTAGAGTACCTTTTCATTACCCTCAGGTCACATCTGACATGGATTGGTAGTACCTGGTCAAATAGCTTTGTTTAAAGATTATTTATATTCGATAGGAGCGTGTGCAAAAAACCTCTTTAGAAACAACGACCAAAAAAAAAAAAAAAAGAAACTGAAAATATGAACGAATAATTAACTCGATTTTATAACCTTTAGGCATAAAATATGCCCAGACGGTTGACATGCCGTTAAAGTTAATCTAGAAACAACAATAACAAATATGTACATAGGAAATATTCTGGAAACGAAGATACATGGAATTCTCCGAGACTTTGTGATAAACACTGACCACCCCGTCCAGAAAACTATACCAGAGAAAAACAAATAAAAAAAATCCCAACCAACCAACCAAACAAACAAACAAAAAACAATTGGTCCACGAATGAACATCACTGTTAAGTGAAATTAGAGTAAAGTAAAAAACTATATAAATACATGGACCTTGCCAGAGCACTAAAAAGCTATGGAATATAAACATGACAGTGATACTAGTCATAATCAGAGCACTTGGGTTAACCCCCGAAAACTTGGGAATAAGACTGAGAAAAATAGAGATCCAAGGATTGTTTAGTGCGGTTTATTTGTTTAACGGCAAATTTGATTCATTTGACTCAAATGTTTGACTGTTATAACAATTTGTATTTTCACCATTTCACTGTATTTGTATCTCACTTTTTTAGTTATCAAATATTCCCATCTAATATGAGGGGGCTCCCCCTGGCGTAGTAGCTAACGTTCTGGACTGTAACATCGTAATGAGTCACAAGTTCCAGTGGCACTATCACAGTCACTTTTATAGCCTTAGGAAAAGCAGGAAACCCTTATCTCCCCCAGCTACGGGTTATATGGTACAGTCAGTTAGAAAAAGCTGGAAACCCTTTTCTCCCCCAGCTATTGGTTATATGGTACAGTCACTTAGGATAAGCAGGAAACTCTTATCTCCCCCAGCTATGGGTTATAATCCTATTTACCAACCCCTCCGCTCGGGCAGGATATGACACAAGGTCAATTTTTAAGCGGAGTTTAACAGGTTTGAATTCAGAGTTTTCCTTCTCCTAGACTAGTCGCCACACCAAGGCTGAAGAACCTAGTCTGTCCTACTATTTACCCATAGCTGGAGGGAGAATATTTGGATTCATACCTTTCCCAAGGGTATTAGTGCTATGTGAAATGCAATCAGTCTTGTCCAGGAATTGAACTCGGATCGCCGTGTCCATATCCTGTGACGATAACCATTACACCACGGGCACCTCCCAGCTATGGGTTATATGGTACAGTCACGCAGGTAAAGCAGGAAACCCTTATCTCCCCCAGCTATGGGTTATGTGGTACTGTCACTTAGGAAAAGCAGGAAACCCTTATCTCCCCCAGCTATGGGTTATATGGTACCATCTTCTACGAAGATGGCTTTGGCATTAAAAAACTGCTGAAGGCTGATATGCTATTAAACAAAGAACTCGACACCGAACTATCTAATACAAATAATTTTAAATAGATCTACTTGCCCCATAAAGAAAACCCTAACAGGTACTTCCACTCCGAGGGAGAGTGGAGCTGGGAGTAATGCAGACGAAGGTATGATATCTGGAGAATAAATGAAATCTGTTGTCACAGCAAAAGAATAATCGACAATATATGTATATGTGTGTGTGTGTGTGTGTGTTTATAAAAGGTTTTGTGGAAAAATATTTTTAGGAAGTTTTTAAAGATTTTTAAGACCTCTTTTTTCTTCCAGGAGTTGATATACTATAATAAAAGTGAAGTCAAATGTACTGGTGGCCTGGCATATCCACTGGTCAAATGAATACAATTTTCTGATGAAAGTTTCTTTAATTGGTCTTATAAAAAAAGTCATGGAGAACTGGGGTGTTGCCATTGAACCGCAGTGAAGGTCACCAATTACCATTGATATGAAAACTCAATAGTCTAAAACTTAAACAAATATTTTGACTGTAAAAAAGAACTGAAAAAAATTGTGAAACATGAAAGAAATACCATTATAAACATCGATGTTAGAATGACCTCCACTTTATATAGATATGTCCCATCTAATCTCTTACCATTCAGGATAAAACATACCTAAAATTATAAGCTGAAAAAATAAAACATTTCAAACTAATCCGCTCCATTTATTTTAAATTGTGTGACAGTTATCATGATAGAAAATGAAACCAGCGTCTCGAGTTCAATTCCTGAACGAAGTTGTATGAGTTTCGCTTGACGTTAATGAAATTTTGAAAGATCTGAATCCATCTGTTCTCCCTCCAGCTATTGATAAATAGTTAGGCAGATTGGATTCTTTAGTCTTGGTTAGGGGACCAGTCTAGGAGAAAGGAAACGCTGAATTCAAACAAACTTTACTCCGCTTAAAAACTTACTTTATGTGATGGATGGGTTGGGTAAATATGTTCAAAGCAACAATGCAATTTAGACCAAAAACAGGAAAATTAAATAATAAATCTAACATTTTGCAAAAAAAAAATTCTTTCACCTAATTGACAAATATTTTTCAATTAGAAATAAACGACTCAAAATATTCAACATAATAACAACAAAAATTATCAAGACCTACATAGATAACGTAATATGAATAACTTTAAAATATTTTTTAAAAACCCTCTGAAAACGCATACAGCAGTGGAGACAAAAAAAAAATGTCCATTAAAAGGAAACTACAGAAAAAACAACAACAACAATATAACAAGCAATGTCTCAACAAAAAGAAAAACCAGCAATACATGTGTGTGTGTGTGTGTGTGTGTGTGTGTGTGTGTGTGTGTGTGTGTGTGTGTAAAAGGTTTTGTGGGAAAATATTTTTAGAAAGTTTCTAAAGATTTTTAAGACGTCTTTTTTCTTCCAGGAGTTGATATACTATATTAAAAGCGAAGTCAAATATACTGGTGGCCTCGTATATCCACTGGTTTAAATGAATTATGCTTTTTTGACGAAAGTATCTTTAACCAGACTTATATCTATATATACACACATATATATATATATGTGTGTGTGTGTGTGGGTGTGTGTGTGTGTGTGTGTATACACAACACACACACGCACACACACACACACACACACACACATATATATATATATATATATATATATATTTCTGTAGTAATGGCATCTAGCTAATTGTGTTTTCATCAGATTTGGGAGAAGTACGTTTCAAAATAGCCCTGACTTGACCGGCTTGTTTATATATATATATATATATATATATATATATATATATATATATATATATATATCGATTCAACAAGAGGAGAATTGAAAATGATATATTACACTCGCAAAACTTCATTGAAAGACTAAATAAACTAAAACAACTCACCGTTTTCAAAATAAGTTTGGCAAATGAAAATTAAAATCTAGTCTCTTTCTAACATAGAAAATCTTTAAAACATTTTGCCAAGATTCGGTAGGTTATGCATATATGCAACATTTTGATTTTTTATCGTATTTATTGTGCATATTTTGTGGTTAATGTTGCTTAGTTTGTTTAACATCCGTCTGTTTTGATTTAAATTCCAATATCCAACAGTTTATACTGAGGAAATACACTAACAAGTCCGAAAACTTCGTATATATTTTCAAAGACGTTGTGTTACTATACTGTCAACTGTTATACAATGCATTAATATAAAAAGAAATTTTCGTCAAAAAACTCTTTTTCAATTAGGCTCACTGCCTTATATATATATATATATATATATATATAATTTCTGGGAAGAAGGATTTTCAGTCCAATAAGGTGAAGGCAACCTTTTTAAAAATTAACTCCAAAATTAAAACTGGGAAAAGAAATTCTAACATCAAACATCAGCTGATTTATTGGTATCCCTTGCCAGGAAAAGTTTAAGAGAATGTACTCTGAAATAAAACCTGCAGTTTGCATAGTCACCAGTTATCTTGCACTGCTAAACACCGGGTTGTAGCTATGTAGACCAAGAGAGTAGCATAAGTATAATAAAAACGATGTGCAGATGTCTATCTTATCATTATACACATCTTGTATATTCTTTACAAGTTTAATAAGTCATTAATAAGGATGTTTGAGTTTTAATTTTGGTTGTAAAGATGGTTATTATTTGTCAAGATGTGGCATTCATCATATGTGTGTGTGTGTGTGTGTGTGTGTGTGTGTGTGTGTGTGTGTGTAAACTTAAATGATTTTCATAAGGAGGTGTCAATTTTTGTGCCAAAACAAGGTGGCCTCCAAAACCCATTTAATTTTTGTACTTTTTTTTTACCAGTCAGCGCCTTCCAATAGAACGTTGAATTCTCTTTGATCTTTGTAGAGGATAATACACGTTTTGCCTCACAAAATTTTAAAGATCCAAAACCCTAAATTATTTAAGAATATTTGGCGTCTAAATTATTAAAATAAATACGAAAAATAGATTTTATAACAAATCAAAATCCTTGATAAATTAATCTATTTTCGGTAATGTTTTCGAGCCAATCTAATCCTTATAAATAAACGATAGAATAATCTAATTTTATTTTTACTAAAAATTACATTCATAACGTCTTAATTGATTGCTCACTTTCGTTTTTATTTCTTTGGGTAAATTTCGTTACTTTTCGGCATTTAAAAATTCAATTCTTTAGGGTTTATATACATTCAAAATTGCTGCAGTAATTTAACAAACGAGTATTATACACTTTTCTTTTTATTGATAATTGAGCGATACATAAATAAATTTACACTAATATAAACATTCATTGATAGCTGATATTTTTTTTAGCAAAGAACTATTTGTTAGCGTCATAATCATTACTTTCTCTCTACATGGTGGCCTACACACCAGAAGAACTTTTATACATAGAAAATAGATTATCGAGTTTAAAACAAAACAAACTGTTATTTAAATCCATAATCCATTTTCTATTTAATGCTAAATCCTGATGTAGATTAGTGCAGTAACAATATTGCCTTATATATATATATATATATATATGTATATATATATATATATATATATATATATATATATATATATATAATTATGTGTGTGTTTGTGTGTGTGTGTGTGTGTGTGTGTGTGTGTGTGTGTGTGTGTGTGTGTGTGTGTGTGTGTGTGTGTTGAAATGATTGATTGTGGTGAATCTGACAATATGACAGAAATATGTAGAAAGTTGGATGAATCAAACACATAAAACCGGTTTTGAGGCGCGATATTTCGTCCGTTTATTTCATTTTTAAGAACTTTCTTGTTCTTAAAAATGAAATGAAAGGAAGAAATATCGCGCCTCTAAACCGGTTTTAAGTGTTTGATTCATCCAACTTTCCACATATTTCTATCATACATATATATATATATATAATGAGTTGAATCTGACAGAATGTACGTAGAACAGGTAAAACGGAAGAAAAATGTTTGATGGTTTGTTTATTTGCCAACGCGTTTCGAATTAGAAGTCTTCATCAGGGCTTGTAGATCTTGCAATTGAATCAAAATTTATCAGTCATAATTATTTCTCATACTAAAATAATTTTGATAAAACATTTTTGCATTAAAAAAAAATTGAAGCCGAAACGCGTTGGCAAATAAACAAAAATCAAACATATTTTTCTTCCGTTTTACTTTTTCTACACACACACACACACACACACATATATATACATATATAGTGCCCTGTTGTTGGGCCCAAGAAAACGTCAAATGCGTCCCACCCAGAGAGTTAGGACCTTCCCAACAAAGGGTATCGAGAATACGACACTAAAATGCATCCAGTGGTGATGCTCCAGTTCTGGGGCTCTGGGGAGTATCCAGTCACTCACTTCGTTGAAATTACTCCCAGTTCCACTCTGACTAAGTATGGTGGTACCTATTATGATCCAATCAATGAATCCAACAAATTTGTTTGAAATAATGTTTAAAATAATTATGGACTGCATGAATACATTGGCTCTTTAAAAAAAAATATATTGAAGTGTTGACCTGTTTAAAGTGATTGTGTTCATCTGTTTCAAATGATTATATATATATATATATATATATATATATAAAGGTGTTTGAAAAGTAATTACCAGAGCGGATATAAGAACAAATGTAAGTCTAATTAATATAAATATGCAAAAATGTAATCACCTTCAATTTCAATGAATGCAGCACAAACAGAAGACTAATTTTTGACTCCACATTTTAAAAAAACGGGGTTTTTAAAAAAGAAAAGAAAATTGTTGGGAAATACCGTTTTCAATTTCTTTTTTTCTGAGTCTTCTGTTGATTGAAATAAATGAATATCTGTTTGTGCTAAATCTAGTGAGTATGGAATATATGAAAGTACCTCTCGTCCTAATGATATGATCTTTTCCTGCGTTTGTTGTGCTGTGCTCGTTAAAAATTTGGGGGATTTGAGTTTTCATGAAAATATCAAAAGAGACTCAAGTAAACATTTGTTCTAGTACCCTCTACAGTAGAGGGGTGTCCTCGTGGTGTAATGGTTAAAGCGATGCACTACGGAATCGTAGTACGCGAGTTCGTACTCCAGTCGCGCTATTACGTTCACTTTCGGGCAAATACCCTTGGGAAAGGTATGAACCCCCTTATTCTCCCTCCAGCTATGGGTAAATAGTAGGACGGACTAGGTTCTTCAGCCTTGGTGAGGCAACTAGTCTAGGAGAAGGAAAACTCTGAATTTAAACCTGTTAAACTCCGCTTAAAAATTGACCTTGTGTCATATCCTGCCCGAGCGGAGGGGTTGGTAAATAGTACCCTCTACAGTAAAACATAATTACTTTCCGAACACCCTATATGTAGATATACGAATTCCTCTAAGCCTATCTATATATATTTACACGTACCTCCATACACATACTAAAAAGCGGGATCTTGTCTTTTAAAGTACACACACATACATACACACACACACACACACACACACACATTCAAACACACATACACGTATGCACATTCACGCAGATAAACGTGTTCGTGCGTGGGCTCACACACACACACACGTTTATACACACATACACACACGTGTGTGCGCGCCCACACACACACACACATATCATATTTCGTACACATGCAGCAATCCACAAAAGAAAGCTGTTACGCCGCGAGTAAATACTTCATCAGATGATCACTCTGGTGTCAGATATGGTTTCGGGGCTGAAGCATCATTACCTCTTACGCAGATCGCTTTCAACAGACTTTGATACCATGAGACGAGTGATTTTCTTTTATTTTCTGGGAATGTCAGAAGAAAATGCCACCTTATCATGTAACTCATATAAATATATGCAACCTTATCATGCAATCTTATCATGTAATTCGTATATATATATATATATATATATATGCACACACAAACTCACACACACATATATATGGGTGTATATATGTGTGTGTGTGTGTGTGTGTGTGTGTGTAATAAAATTGAGAGGAGAGAGACCTAATTTTGATTTGACCTACTTACACACATTCAGCAAATTGCCTGAAGTTATGGTTATATCAAATTCTTTCATATATATAGTCGAAGGCGCGCTTAGCGTCACCGTTATCATTGCAGAAAATGGAATCGTCGATCCGAGTTCAAATACTGGACGAGGTCGTTTGTATTTCACTTTACACTAATGCCCTTGGAAAATGGTTGGAATCTAGTTTTATCCCCAACTATAAGAAAATAGAAGGGCAGTTAGAATTCTTTAGCTTTAGTTAGGCAACTAGTCTCGGAGAAGGAAAACTCAAAAGTCAAACCAGATGTACTCTGATTAAAAGATGCGACTTTGTTTCATTTCCTGTCCATTTGTAGAGGGGTTCGGTAAATACTTATATACGCAGTCCAACCAATAAGTAGGTAGTCTACGATGATCCCCCGCCAAAAAAATATAATCATTTTTAATTTAATCTCCTTCATTTTATATGCAATTAATTCAATAATGAATATTAATCATAAAGATCGAATATTACATCGGGAAAATTTCCGACTAAAATCTCAACTCAATTTGTGTTCGTCTACATATTTACTTATAAACCTCTTTTTCCGAGACTTGGACACAAAATAGATGATAGGACGATGAAAAGGGAGTCTTTTGATTATACGTTCATGCAACAGTTGGAAAAAGTAAAAGTTTATCAGATGAGTGTGTGGGGGGATATTTGCCGTAGATACTTGTGTATAAGGCGATCCTATTTATTGCTCACCTTTTGAGTTATGTTTACGAAATTAATTCGGGGAATTAAATTTTTGTTTGATTTCTTTGTTCAATCGCATATAAACCTTGGTGGGTTATCTAATGCCAAAGCCGTTGTTGTAGAAAAACAGTAGCAGTACTATTTATCCATAACTGAGAAGTGATGAGGAGATTCATACCTTTCTAGAGGAGAATAGTCCGAAAGTGAATTTTCATGTCAAAAGTTGATAGTCGTTTTTTCTTTTGTCTGAATTTTGAATTATCACTCATATACAGGTTAATTTCCGTTTGTTCTTTGATTGATAGATTGATTTTAATGGCATGTCAACCCGTCTAGGGTTATTTTATGACTTGAGCATAGGGAATTGCACACGTTCATATTTACATTTTTGTGTAATTGTTTCTTTAGAGATTTTGCACATAGTTATATGATAACAGGTATTCCTATCTAATACAAATAATTTGCATACAGTTGAATGGTTTTAAGTATTCCTTTCTAATACAATGAATTTGCACACAGTTGTATGGTTTCAAGTATTCCTATCTAATATAAATAATTTTCAAACAAATGGATTTCACTCACAAATAGAACCCAACACTCCTCTTCAGACTTGACCCAGGAGTAATGGCAACGAATGAGTACTCCACACGCCCAAGAGCCCCAAAAGTGGAGTCTCACCACTAGATGTAGTTTCAGTGCCATACCTAACACAGGGGATACAGTCAGCTTATTTTAAACTCTCTAACCGTGCAAACCAGCTTTTGCATTAAAAATCGACCAATACACGAGTATGGACGTCATGAGATAACCTTTCAAATCTACATCCGTTTATTCTTAAAGCATTTCTAAACTTTGATACATTTGACTAACACCTCATTACATATGAAAATTATTGTATCTGGGAGCGAAAAAACAAGGATACCGACTATTTTGTTATGAGCAATACCGAGTTATCTTAACAGCACCAATTTAAGAAGTCATAATCAATAAAGAATTGCATTGGTTGTGCCTGTTGGAACGCAGAGAGAGAGAGAGAGAGAGAGAGAGAGAGGTGGGGGACCGGTTGCACATGCTTGATCAAAACACGTGAGTCTTTCCATCCTTAACATGGCGGCTGTTGTAACTTTATCTTTTTGGATTTTCCCTGCTCCCCTGCGCATGCTTATTACGACCATTGGCCTCAGTTCCGATTGGGACTTTGATTACAGTCTCTATTAGGCTTGCCAATACGCCGCTGTTATTTCAGTGTTCCTATCGATTCAGGATAAATCATTATCTTGCATTAGCAAGCATTGTTTCTTTACGGTCAGGATAAATACAAACGATAACAGGATGTGGGATGATCTCAACATAGAAATACGTACATTAAATATTTATCTGTGGAAATACAGGACGTCCCAAAATATACTATATAATATAAGGAATTTTATATCAGAAGCAAAAGTGAAAAAAAAAGGAGAGGATGGGGTTATACGATACTCAAGTGTAACAGTATTTTTTCATTCTCCTTGCTAAAAAAGATTTGGAACCCACATGCATATACGAGGATCATTAAATAAGTTTCCAGACTTTTTTCGTATGGGCACTTTTATTGATAGTACACACATGAAACTCTAGTCCCCTTCGAAGTAATCTCCTCCGACTGCAATGCATTTGTTGTACCGTTCCAACAACTTCTGGAAGGCCCCATTGAAGTCGTCTTGTGTGAGCATGTCAATGACCTTCGTCACAGCCTCTTTCATCTCCTCAGTTGTTTCATAACGACAGATTTTGAGCTTAGGAAATAACCAAAAGTCACAGGAAGCAAGGTCTGGACTATAGCGAGGGTGAGGAACTGTGTTGATGCCCATCTTGGTCAAATAGTCTGTGACAAGGATGGAGTTGTAGACTGGTGCATTGTCCTGGTGGAAATGCCACTGACCCGATTTGAAGAGTGCTGGCCTCTTCCGACAGAATCTCTTCCTGAACTGCCTTAAAACCTCAACATAGTAACCCTAACCCTTACCCTTTGGCCAATCAACTCTGGTGTATTGACTTCCTTACTCCTTGCACACCTCTCATCATCCCTCACTGATTCGGTGCCTTCTTTGAATCTCTTATTCCACTCAAAAACTGATGCTCGATTCATGCAAGATGGTCGAAAAGCAGTCTGAAGCATTCCATACGTTTCTGTGGCATTTTTTCCAAGTTTTAAACAGAATTTTATTGCTTATCGTTCTTCTAAAGTGTCCTCACGTCCAGATTGCATTTTGGAAATTCACCAGCTGTGACAATCAGGCTTTAGTAGGGTGTATTCCAATTAGTAGGGTGTATTCCAACTGTAGCAGTTGATTTGTACCTGAAATCATAAAAATTGGCCAGTCATCTCATAAGATGTATAGTATAGCAATAACACAGTGAATTTTCAAGAGTCTACAACAATTTCAAATGCCTGTACAAAAAAAAGTCTGGAAACTTATTGAATGAACTACGTATGTAGATAGTGACAAAAAAATCTCGTTTTTCTTTTTGGGACGCCTCAGATACAAAAGATTGAACAGAAGCCTGACTCTTTAAATGGAGGCGCGCTTATCTTAACCGTTATCATAGTACAAAATGGAATCAGCAATCCGAGTTCAAATCCAAGATGAGACTGTTTATGTTTCACTTCACGCTAATGTTTTTAGAAAAGACACGAATCTATCTGTTCTCTTTCCTGTTATACGTATATAAGAGGGCAGACAAGGTTCTTAAGCCTTGGTTTGGTAACCAGTCTTGAAAAAGGAAAATACTGGATTTAACCTTGCTCAAAGATTTACCCTGTGTCACATCCTGCCTGTTGTGGACGACTTGGATAAATACAAATTCTTTAAGTGTAATACGGTGGTGTAGTCGGGGGAATAAAAATGGAAATGGACTTTTTTTCCAGAGCAAAAGGTCATAAAGTTTTATCTTTCCCTCTACAATAGTAGATTTGATAAGTTGGGATTTGTATGAAGACCCACACGCTTACGTGGGTGTAACTCCGTCTCAACGACTTTCTTGTTTGTGAGACGTCTTGGACATCAGGTATTAACCCTGATTATTTCTTCTAGTGTTATGTGTAGATACAGCTTAGGTGGAATGGAACTGAACTTTTTGTTACTTTCTAAGCCTCCCCCCCCTAATTACTGTCGACAGTTATCTATCCCATCTCCTTCGGTCACGATTTTTGTGTCCCCTCTTCACGCGTACATGACAATGGACAAAAGTTGTCCAGCCCCGTTAACGTTCCGTATGAAGAATTATAGATATATATCTCAGACTCTACCATTATTAATTTGAAGTAATTACGGGTAAGGTTGGCCTGATCAGAATTAACATCGCATCTCGGTTAGCCCACTGACTTGTGCAGTAAAAATATATGAACATGGATTAGGTGAGTGGTTATGTTTCCCTTAGTCTAGTGTATCTCTACCTCTCTTAACATGACGCACGCCCCATCTCAAGGACGAAAGTAGGTAGGTAGGTAGATATTTAAAAAATAGCTGTTAAGTTTATAACATTTGATTTTAATTATAAAATTATTAGATTTCAACTGTTTGTTATTATCCAACTTTTTTCTCACCCAATTTCGTTTGTCAGTTTTTTTTTCTTTCTTTTTTTTCTGTTAAAATGATACAATAATAATTTATCTAATAAACTTATTTGCTGAATTGTCAGGCTATGTCATGTCTCATGTCTTGAACAATGGGGTCGACTTTAATAGCTATTGAATGTCTCTTATCCAATATAGGTTTTTGGTGATGATCAAGATGCATTGCAAATAGACTGCAAGACCAAATTATGCAATTGTGACAGAATAAGCAGTAGCATTGGTACCAGATGTTCGGATATACATTTTATTTGCTTGTTTGACAGTTCTTTAGAATACAATGGTGCACAAGATGTGTCTTGTGTTACACCAATTACAAAGACACATTAGATTGAGAAGGTGAAATGAAAGAAAAAAAAAGAATTTAAAAAGCCTCTTTTTAAAAATAATTATCTTCATTAATTATTCGGAAGTAGAATGCAGATTAGTTGAAGATAAAACTCAAACTTACCACACGTAAATGTTTGTAATAGACGCGCTTATGGAAAAAAAAAGCTAATATTCAAAAAGCAAAAAAGAATCGATAATAGAAAGAAATACTTCATAAAAAGAGGTAGTAATATTAAATAGCAATACTTCATTATCATCATCATGTCGCGCCACCAGCAGGGATCTCCCTGACCCGCTCTCGCCACACGTCTCTATCGTCCATTGCTCCCGGGAGATATTCAAAGCTATGTAGGTTCTAGTTGGTCGTCCTGCCTTTTCTCGTCCATGTGAAGGGGTTCACATGAGTGTGTCGCTTATGAGTTTGTCCTTACTTCTCCAGCAGTGTCCCGCATGTCGGGTTTGTCTCACTTGGATAGTTTTCGTGATGGGTGGTAAGTGGCCGTACATCTGCTGCTCTGTAGGGTGCTGCCTCTATGACTTGTTCAGTATTGCTCTCAGCATTCTTGTGTAATTGCCCTCAAGCTTTTTCTCTAAACGTTTTGTTAGCGTCCATGTAGTGCATCCATATAGCAGTATCGACACGACCGCTTCTTGGAAAAAAACTGCAGATTTTTACTTTCGTGTTTCTATGGCATCCAATGGCTGAGACGGTTTCTTTGGATAGGCCGTAGGCGAGTAGTATTTGCTCCATCTTTCCTCTGTGTATGGAGTCAACGGCCTTGGAGAAGAACTAGAGCCTCATCATTAGATGCATTTTAGTGTCAAATCCAGGACACCTCTTTTTGGTCAGGTGTCATATTTCTATGCAGGGGATACAATCAGCATATTCTAAATGTTGTATATTGACCTTCGGCCCGGCCAAACATGCCATTTCAAAGTGATGCACCGGAAAGAAGTGACACATCCCAATGGTCAGTAATCAAAAGAAATCGCGTTGGCGGACTTGGCTGACGAAATGGGACAAGGTAAAAGCCCATGATACACTCATAGACTGATGCACCGGAAGAGAGTGACCTCTGAACTGCATGATGACGATCAAACATGCCATTCCAAAGATTGAGTGGGCGATTGAACAATTATATAACTCGGTGAAGACAGGAAGTAGACGGAGTTAGAGACGAGATGTGGTAGGGAAAGCCACACCAGGCTGAAGGGGCCCTCGGGGCCCCCGATTGAGTTGGAAGTCATAAGATTGGAGATAAGATGAGTTAGAGACAAGATGTGGTAGTGAAAGCCACACCTGGCCGAAGGGGCCCTCAGGACCCCCGATGGAGTTTGGGGACCAGACCAGTTGGTGATAAGATGCAGTAGAGAAAGCCAGCAGAGTGAGCTCCGGGCCTCCGGTTGAGCATCAGGAGAACGAGAACGACACACGGCTATGTCCGGAGGGGCTGGTGAGGTCAATATATTGAAGTCTTTGTTCAGTCTCCAACTCCCTCTCACACGCAAAACTTACAATAAAGTGAGAGGTACATATTTTTCTAAAGAAGTCCTTCACTCGTCTTTATTATTCATTGCGTCAGTATGTATCCTGCATGAACATGTATATGTGTATATAAGCATATTTATTATGTGAGTATACAACATAAAGACCAGCCGGCAAGTTGGATAATCACGTATTAGTTAATCCTTTTGTAATTATTCTTTATAATCCCACTTCAGCTCATTCTCCAGGACCAGACTAAAGGGAATTAACAGCCGAATCCAGAAACTGAACTTATGGCCATCAGGTGAATTGCATAAACTTAAACAAAGATTTTATCCACTAGGCCACTGCTCCATAGAATGATCTTGGTTCAGAGGATGAGACAAACGATCCACAAAGACAAAATAACAAAATGACTAATTAATTCTAGATTTCTTCTCTAAGACTGCAGGGTAGTGACTAACGAGCTGAACTCCAACATCATTGTATACGAGTTCGAACTCCAGTCTCGCTATTTGAGTTTTTCTTTCTTTCTATATATATATATATATATATATATATATTGGATGGAGTTATAGATAATTTCCGTTTTTAAAAGCAAGTTGTAACTACCTATTTCAAACTTCCAATGTTTTAAACGCAACAGGAAATGACCTGATTAAAGAGGTGCCCCTTCATCGGTCATTTTTAATTTAGTAGTGAAAGAGATTGCGCATTATAACTAAATCTAGAATCTCCTGTCCTTAAAATGGACGAATTGAAAGTGCATAATCGAGGTGTAATACTATGAGAGTTTAAGAATAAAAAAAACGCTACAGAAATAGAATGGCCAAGGGTTTTATTATTACTGACTGACAAGTCTGAAATTGGTTTTCAAAGTTTCCATCTTGTGATTCATCATTCGTAGATGAACCCAGATTCGGACGCGCTCCATAAACTTCGATGAAGATACTTTTAGAGAATTGGTGAGATGCGATTCCCGCAAAATTCACCAAGGATTTATACTTGACCTTAGCACATCCTAATTCACAATCTGTTACTATTTGAAAAAAGAAAAAGTGAGCAAGCTGGTCGTTTGGGTACTTCACACTCCTATTGAGAAAAATAAGGAATATTGCATATCTTAAGAGACAAGTCTTCCTTCAAGGCAAAGAAATGATCCGTTTAACAAGAATACCAATACAGATGAGAGAAATGGGTCTTTAATGACAATGTTAAATGCAAAAGACCGTGGATTGACGAGGATAAATCTCTTCAGCCAAATGGAAGAAAATCTATACTGAGTATATGCTGAAATCACCGTGATACTATTCACTTTCAATTTTTAAAATATAATCAGACAATTAAAGTCTCAACAGCCGCAACGTGTGCTTAAAAAAAAAAACACTACGTACACGTTGTGCTTCTCTCATGATCACCCAAAGTCACATTTAGCAAGAATCACGCAGAAAAAATATTGGATTTAAGCTGATCTATTCTACTTCATCGACCATATTAAGGAAACCTTGCACCAAATGATTTCCATCTTTTTCGTTCACTTCAAAATACTGAGAATGACAAAATATTTTCTCAAGAAGATCACGAGTAAACGTTTGTAGAAAACTTCTGGAGATTGAAACCAGCTGGATTTTACTTGAAAAGAATCAACAAGCTGATAAATGACAAGAGGGGATTCAAAATAATCTAGAATATACTATTGATTGGAATTATTTGTTAGTAAATTATATTTTACTAAAACGAAAATTATCTATGATTCAACCTAATATATATATATATATATATATATATATATATATATATATATATATATATATAACACCATCTCACTCACAACTGTGATACAACACATTAACACAA
This sequence comes from Sepioteuthis lessoniana, assembly GCA_963585895.1. Lineage (NCBI taxonomy): Eukaryota > Metazoa > Mollusca > Cephalopoda > Myopsida > Loliginidae > Sepioteuthis > Sepioteuthis lessoniana. The sequence goes on from OY757909.1 coordinate 2,027,904, forward strand.
TAGGCAGGGTCAAATACACAGGCGACTCCGTTGTTCAGGTACGAACTTTTATTAACTTCTTGACTTCTGAATTCGGTTCTTGGACACAAGGAGGGAGAGACACAATTCTTAATCATTCTATACTAACAAAACTCAAACGCTCGGCACATCTCATAGTCTTTAAGATCTCTGTCGGTAGAGATCTGCAGAACTCCTCGACATGGCCAAAGTCAACTACCAACTGAACTGGCCTCAGTCGAGTACCCAACTCGACTGGCCTAAAATAAAACTCAACTGGACTGGCCCCCAGTAAACTACCAACTTGACTCGCCTACAGTCGAGTACCCAATTGACGTCTTTTTCAAAATAACCAAATTCTCAGCCCATTGCTTCCGGGCATGACGTTATTCACACTCCAGTTTCATTTCCTATCTGGGGTTTATTATGACAATTGTGATTGTCATATCCTCTACGCACGAGCGTAAACTGTACCCAATATCTCTGCACCTGAACTAAGAGCCGAATAGTTCAAAGCCCAACCAAACTGAATGATAAAATATAATTAACGAAAAATGATTAATATCAAAAATCATTCCGTAATTATATATATATATACATACCAAAAATTGATTTAAAATTTACAATATCTTTTAAAACCTGAACTTATAATATTTGAACAAATTTATATTTCAAATGATGCCGTCCGTAGAGGAGGAATTTCAAAATTGTACATTTTGACCCCTTACAACCAAAATGAATAAATAAATAAAAACATCATTCACAAAAAATGGTTGAACAAATTTTTATAAAAGTTTTGGTATTGAAAATAATTGGAGAAAAAATCTTATTCATGATAATTTTCCCTCATTATATAAAAACTTAATAATTTGTTGTTGTTGTTTTTCGTGTTTTGGCAGTTTTTTGTCTCTCTCTCTCTCTCTCTATATATATATATATATATAATATCAAGGCATGCCGACAGCACAGATTCCCTTGACTCACTCTTGCCATCTTTCGTTATAAGTAATAGCATTTGGTAAGTTCTCAAGACGTAGTGGCTAATGTGTCATTAAACAAAACAAAAAAAAAAAAAAAAAAAAAAACATACCCAAACATTTAAGCCTGGACAATGAAATAAGAGCAATCTACTCTCGTCAAGTGAATAACGATTGCAATTAGAAAATCCAAGAATGTTACTAAATACAAGTGGATGCCTCCGATGCATACAAGATGCACATAAAGTCAATTTTTGGCAGAGTAGAGCAGGTTTGAATTTATGAAAATTGCAGTCTGCATTGTTTGTAGATTCTTTTCGCTATGTATATATATATATATATATAACACGGAATTTCTTCTAAGCAGCAGTTGTGTCAGTAGTACTGTATGGATGCACCATACGAACGCTGACAAAACACCGTGAGAAAAAGCTAAGCATGAATTGCAGAAGAATGCTACAAGTTATACTGAACAAATCCTGGAAGCAATACCCTACGAAGCAACACCTGCACGGCCACTTACCTCCCATTTCAGAAAGACGAACAAGATGTGCGGGGCATAGCTGGAAAAACAAGGACTAACTCATAAGTGACGTTCTTCTACAGATCTTTACACATGGACGTGCTCGTATTGCCGATTACATTTCTCTGGCGATAACCATAACGCCCAGGAGCGTCTCCGTAAATTTGTGTCTATTAATGTAGATTCCTCATTTCAGAATTTCAGGCTGGAATGAACAAAATCGAATTGTTTGATATCGTCTTTTATTTCAAATTTCCATTTGAATTAGGAATTTTTTCGAAATATCTTTCTTTACAGTGTTCTACGTCATTTCCGTATCATACATCTTATTGTGTCATTGATTTAGAAATGTTGTCATGTGATTGAGCACATTATGGAGATTTGAAGCTGGGCAGAGAACGCTGGGCTAATTTCAGGGGAAGGAGACAGAGAAGAAAAAAAAATAATAAAAAGAAAAAGCAGACCGAAAATCTACGAAATTGCCAGTTGACCCCTGAGTGAGTCATGCCAAACCACTCGTTACAGGTCAGCCAGTCATGAGTGAATGACTACGGTAATTAGAAATGACTGGAAAAAAACCATGAGTTCCAAATTTTCTGCGCAGGTGTAGAACCACTGGAAACGGGTGTTCTACCCTCCGACATCACAGGTGGAAGTAATGGGCGACTCGCTGGGAACGCGACGTGGTAAATACGAAAGTTGAACACCAGCCAGAGACGATGTAAAGAGGGACGAGAATTACGAACCCGATTTTGGGGTGAGCTCCAAAAAGGGATCTCACACCAGACGGGTAGCTGTGACGACGAAACCAGCAAATAAGAGTGTTGGAACTGTTACAAGAAGCCGGAAAAGTCAAGGTCTATTGTCTGCCCTCGCTGTTTCTCCTCATGACATGTTATTTCTCTTAGTCCAACAGACGAGGTCGACTCAGTTTTCACACTCTGTTGTTTAACTCAAGATTACCTTAAAAAGTGTCAGAGAATAAACCTTTGTGCTAGTGAATCAATACAGGGTTTTTATGTATTCGTCACTTTTTCTCACAGCGAGGTTACAACCGTACATTTGGTGTGTAACGGTACAACATCTAATTTGGTGCAGTAACCATACAAGCTTTTATTTGAGACCCGTATTGGTACAATGTTATATATTGACCTTTTATAACCGGTTAATGTGAATTTCATGAACAGAATATGCAGTTGTGTCATAAGGTAACCAAGGGACAGCGGAAATCAATCACGTGAATTGCGCCGGAAATAATGTGTGGGCATCAGAAAATTATAAAATGATAGAAGTTTTTCGACCCCAGCGGTCAGTCGGTCAGTCAGTCGGGGAGTCGGCAGTCAGCAGAGTAGACACGTCAGTTGGAGAGGCCAGTGACCCTCGGGCTAAGAACCGGTCATGCACCAGCCTTCTATCAAAAAAGCAAGAAGAAGCAAGGCTCTGAATATGTGTATTGCAACGCATCAATCATGGCAGTCCGATTCTCTCTCTCTCTCTCTCTCTCTCTCTCTCTCTCTCTCTCTCACACACACACACACACACACACATAACGTTTCGTAATAAAGAAGTTTACATTTTCATAAACAAGCATTCTTGTTTCTTGATTCGATTGTATAACAGAAATACCTATTTAAGAAATCCTCCATTGTTTTCGGAACTTGTTGCCCCACGCACAATCACTCTACATCAGGATGTTGGTAGACAAGGCTTATCTCATAAGAAACAAGCCCGATGAAGTTAAGAGCTTATATAATGCATAGCTGTTGTCCACTGTATTGTCAACTGATCAGCGGGATGAACAGAGGCTGAAAAATGATCTTTTGTTTTGTATTCATCTTTAGAAAGCTGCTGCTTTTAGCATTTTTGCACATTGCATGTTTGCATTAATCTCAATCTATTTTAACCAGTTTAGTTGTAGTTTTGCTAATGATAGAATATTGTCAAACATCTCATGAATATTTGTGAAAATGAATAAATTGAATGAAATGCTGACAGATGAAGTTGATTTATAATGAACAATTGATTTTAACGGTATGTCAGCCTATCAAAAGATTAGGGAATCGCCTTCATTGAGCATTGTTCTTGTAGTTATTTCTCTAGATTTTTTTGCTTCTTTTGCACAGGGTCCTATTAAATAGTTACGAATAATTTCTAAACCTATTTCACCTCTAGAAGGGATCCAAACAGTCAGGGTCAGAATGAACTCGAAATGGCAATCCAGACTCTACGGATCTCCAGAACTGGAGTCTTTTCATCAGATGCTCTTTAGTACCATAGCCAGGGCAATCCTTTCTGTTTTTAGTGGGTGGGTGGGAGCCTTAGCCCTCTTCAAGGGAGAGAATTCAGAGTATTCTTAGTCAATGTGCATATAAGAGAAGATTTTTTTTCTTTTATCATAAAATGATCACGCTCTCCCTATGGCGAAATCTTTCAGTATGATTTTCCATAATGCCTTTTTTGGTTTGTTTTTCTTTTTTAATGGGTTATTTAATGCTAAAGCCATCCTTGTAGAAGGACAGAAGTGGTATTATTTAACCCATAGCTGTGGGGAAAAGGGCTGTCTTTTTGGGCCCTATATACATGTGTGTGTGTGTGTGTGTGTGTGTGTGTGTGTGTGTGTGTGTGTGTGTGTGTTATAAATGTCTTCATCTTGAATTGAATTATATAGTCCCCCGCTCAAGGATAGGATTTGAGTATGCATGGGATATTACAAGAATTACGACGATCTAGTTTCAAACCATATTTAAAGCAGGAGTTTTAGAGGTGCTTCGACGAATACGCTGAAATAAGTGTGTAAAATATCAAGGAGACAATTTAAAAAAAAATTAATTTCATTGTTTAATTTCTCTCTTGGAAAATAGATCTTCAGTCTCTATACTTTTTGAACTCACCTCGGATTACTTCATCACTACAAATTTAAGAGTTTTACAGTTCCTATTTTTACACAAGATGGTAATGGGTTTAACATTTCTGCTATAAAAACATTTCTATTATAAAAAAAAACATTTCTATTATAGAGTCTGTACGTATGCAAACAAAAAGGTTTTGATTTTGGTTTCTGAGATATTTCGAGTAGTTATGTAAAATTCATTTTTTTAAAAATCCACAATTTTCACTTTTAAAAGAACAAACTCATTTTCTTTGGCTTGAAAAATGATTGACCTCTGTGACCTATCTAGAACACTTGTTCTTGCACAGCTGTGAACAAAGAGAAATGTTGAATTGTTGATTTTTGTCAAAATTTCTTTTTGGGAAAAAAAGAGAATAGTGTTATACAATAATTATTTGTGTATAACACGCTCTTACGTATTGAGTATTTAACTTTTTATTCGGTTCGTATAGACTAAAAATTAAAATTTCTACAGTTTACTTATGCTTTGAAACAGAATATTCATGCAGTAGTTAAGGTAAATACACGGACATCTTTACAAAAAACGCCCAAAATTTGTGTCAAAAATAAACTCGACTCGAAGAGAAACCAAATTATAAACAAACACACACATTCCAGTGGTTGTTTCTTTGTAGCCACATAAAACAAAAGAGTTTATTTCATGTTGTTTCATTTGGATCTTATATTCGGTTATATCATCCTGAATTTGGTGATGCACATCGCAAAGTTAATATTTATTTCTTGTGTATAATACGCACTCCAAACTTTTATATCTAAAATATGGAAAAAGGAGCGTGTTATACACAAATAATTTCGTACATGGTTATATAAGTTACTCTATATAATCACGAGGAACAGTAAGGTTTTTCCCGAAGTATCAAAGTCTGTGGAATATCTCTGATAAATCATTATTGATGAATGTATCCTGAGTCTGACAACAAACTCTATTTGGTGGGGAGTCATGAGTTCTGGAGATTTGGCAAGAGTAAGTAACCCCTTCATTGCCGTAACTCCCTGGTTCACACTGATCTTGAGTGCTAGTACCTGTTAGGACCCCACCTATCGGTCAAATAGATCGGAGTAAAAGTTACCGTATTTGACTGAACCACGTGGAAAAAAAACTCTTCAGAAACAACAAAAAATTGTCAATATGAACGGACAATGAACGCGATTCCCTAACCGCCAAGCATAAAATAACCCTAGATAGGTTTACATGCCTATAGAATCAATCAATCAACCGGAGTGGTAGTATCTATAAGGGCCCCATCTATAGGTAAAATATATAAAGACTTTTGTATTAGATAGGAATACTTGAAACCATATATTGTATTACATAGGAATATTTGATATCATATAACTGTGCGAATTTTTTGTATTAGATAGGAATACTTGATACCATATAACTGCGTGCAAATTATTTGTATTAGATAGGAACACTTGATACCACATAACTGTGTGCGAATTAGTTGTATTAGATAGGAATACTTGATATCATATAACTGTGTGCGAATTATTTGTATTAGATAGGAATACTTGATACCACATAACTGTGTGCAAATTATTTGTATTGGATAGGAACACTTGATATCATATAACTGTGCGAATCTTTTGTATTAGATAGGAATATCTGATATCATATAACAGTGTGCGAATTATTTGGATTAGATAGGAATACTTGATATCATATAAGTGTGTGCGAATTGTTTATATCAATAGTTACTTGAAGCTATAATTACTAAAGATATTTTCTATTATTAGTTCCTTAACACTATATAACAGTGTACAAATTATTATCATTATTATTATTAAATAGAAATTCTTTGTTCAATGGTCTATCAATCTTCGTGGGATATTTAATACCAAAGACATCCTTGTAAAAAAAACAGCAGAGGCACTATTTAACCAAAAGATGGAAGATAAAAAGTTTCATTCCTTTCCCAAGGGTATTAGTCCGAAAGTGAACGTCATAGCGTCAGAGGAGTTCGAACTCACTGCAATATCGCAGCCGAATACGTGAGAGAGCCACAACGCCGTAGAGACTCTTCTCCCCCGATCTAACCCTAACCCTATGAATTACCAGTAGTAAGTAATAATACTTAATGTCATATAAAAAGAAATAATCTTTACGCTAAATACTTTTTTTAAGGGCAATAAACATTGAAAATATAATTATCATTTTATTGTTGGGATTACAATGAAACATTTACGAAGGAAGTAAATGTTGGTATTAAATAACCCATAAAGAGTTGATGTTCCATTAAACAAAGAAGCCTGAAACTATAATTTGTGAAATATTAATTGAATATAAACAGTTGTGTTGATATCGTAAAAAATATAATGAATTTATTAAACATGAACAATCTGAAAACATCTAGAAAGTAATATAAGACTGCAGAATGGATAAAGGTTTTCTTGTTTAATGGCATATCAACCTTCTTGGTTCATCCAAAGACAGTCTTTTTAGAAGAATAGCAGTGATATTATTTAATCTATAGCTGGGAAGATTAGAAAGTTCGTACTTTCCAAAGTGAACGTAAATGCCTGATTGAAGTTCGATTTCGCTTTCTTCGCGACCGCAGTCAAACATTTTAGCTATTACACTGCAAAAATTTGGCAAAAACACAGAAAAATATTTTAATAAGCAGTAAAAAATGTAATCAATTAATTTTTACTTTAAACTTAAAGATGTGAAAATGATCGACGTATAGGCTTGCTATGTTTACCGTATCGTCACTCTATGCCAACTATTTTAAGAAGCTCTCAAAACATCTCTTCAATATGTAATTGTGGTTTTAGGTTCAGTCTGTAAATACATAACAATATTGCAAAATAAAAATAAGTTAAAAAAATAAGTAAATCTTGTAGCCAAAATACAAACAGCATATATTAATAAAAATATGCAAATGAGCATCCTATTTATCTAAACTCTGATCTTTGTTAAATTTATGCAAATGAGTAGCTTATTATTTAAACTTTGATCGTGATTAAAGATATGCAAATAGGTAGCTATGGTTAACGTACCGACACTTTAAGTATTTGTAATAAAAACTCGGAGACGAATTTAGCTGACGTGAGTCTTTACTGAACGATGATTCGTGCCGAAGTAAAACGGTGTATCATGTTTTGAGAAAAAAGGATGACAAGGGAGGCAATCGGTTGTCGTACCACATTCTCCCAGGCTCCTTTTTTTTCAATGTGACACAAAATCATCCAGATTACTGGCTCTTTTGACAATTCTCTTGGGTCGTCCGTCGATAAATCGTCTGGGTTTTTATGAGTTACGGAAACAGTCAGTCCGAAATATGTTGTCTCGTATAGTTTTCGTCCCCTTTTTGGAGTAGGACCCTCTTCCGCTGAAAGTTGGCTATCAGAATCTGTGGTAGTGTGCTCTCATTTTGAGGGAGTCGTTCTCATGACGATCTTTGCATTGTCACAATCATCGAATCTTTGTCCTTCTGAAGAAAGACATGGCGTTGTCGTTACTATCCGAAGGATTGAATATTGCTTTCGGGGAGAGTTGTTCCTCTCACTAGTTTAATACCTTTCCGGCAGGGGCAAAATCTCCGAGAGAAACTTTCAATTGATTTCCATCGCGCATAAAGTAGATTAGCCTTGAGAAGTTCTCGCCCGCTCACAGAAGAGTCGTATTCACTTTGCCGAACATAGTTTTTAAGAAGAACAGTTCCTAGGTGTGAGAGCCCGGCTCCCAGTCGAACTTCACTTTGAAAATTGTAGAAACCTTTCGTGAGGGGTTTGTATTAGTTAGTTGTACACAACAGTATTATAATAGCGTCCAAGATTTGGGGTATTACGTCTTCCCAATGTCTCTACTTGGGAGTTTTCAGTCTCCAAATGCTTGCTGTATAGTCTTCCAAATAATCCTGTTATATCTTTTGCATTGTCCGTTTCTTTGAGGGTTTTATGGGGTAGTTCTCCTCACGGCTACTCTATGTTCCAATAAGAATTTTCTTAAATTTTCAGACATAAAGGAGGTCCCGCGATCTGTATGATAGCGATAACAGTGAAGAAAGACAGCTTATAACCTTAGTTGGATTTACATCGTGACAGGGAAAGGCAATCGTGAGTATTCGTCGTTGAGAGTAGATATTTGTTTTGAGAGTTAGGCAGAAGAGGGCCCTTAAAATCCATGATCAACCACTCAAAAGGATGTATAACCTTTATTAAGGCTCTTGTTTTGGGTTTCTAGAGCTTCGATTTTATTCGAGCACAAATCTCGCAAACGTTTCTTATTCGCTTCACTTCCTCAACCGATGCTCTTTAAAGATTCACACACTCTTGGCAGTGTGTCCGCCGTCATATTCTCGGTAAAAAATGTCGAACGAAAAACAGGAAAGCTCTACCCACTATTTTGCTATCTTTTCATTTTTGGATTTGCTTGACGTTTTGGAATTAAACATAAAAACGACTGACCTTATGTCAGAGATTAATTTAAAACAGTGTCCAATTGAGAAATGTCACCATTTTTTTAGTGCTTCGACTTTGACATTGGCCTCCTTCTCAACTGCCGAATGCCTGCACTCAGATTTTGATAGTGTTCTGGAGAAGAAAGGTGCAGGTTAACCGGAGTACCTAAGTGCGGCACCTACAGCGAGTTTGAATGCATGTTTTGACTTCCAGGGAAATGACGGGATTCCCCGAAGAGATGAATGTATTAGGGATATCTTCTTTTAAGATCTCAAAGATTTTAATGACAGAAGGTAGAGAAAATTAGGAAATTTTTGTATGGAGTGTATTTTCTCGGAAAAAGAGGGTATCCATTGGGAATAGTTAGCAAATATACCCGTTGCTCGTTGCAAGGCGTCTAAGGTTTTTGGGATTGGTAAATCTACCAGTGGTTTTAGCGGTTCAGAATCCAGCGTAATGGTCCCCTTATTCACGATATATCCTAATAGTCTGATGGTAGTTGACCCATAAGAACATATGTCTTTGTTGAGTGTAAGATTATATTTCTCATCGGCAGTGAAAAACCTTTTAAGATTGTGATTGTTGTCAGTCCAGTTATATCAACAAGCTGTTACATTGTCTATGTGGGCAAAGGCACCTGGTTATTTTCTACGAAAATTATTTTGCCGAGTATCTTTTGGAAGCTAGAAATCCCGTAAGTGACACTAGACGGAATCCGTCAGAACTGAAAAAGTTCCTTGCGGGCTTCAAAAACCGTATAAGGTTTATCTTTTGAGACTATGGCTACTTTGTGGTAAATATCTTTTAGATCAAACGTGCTAAATATTCTGTACTTGGGGATCTCATTTTTCATCTCGTCGATGTAGGGTACCGGGTAGGTATCAAGGAGGGCGTACCTATTTAGGGTTTGGAAATAGTCTATTACCAGACGCTTTTTTTTTTTTATTATTATCATTATTTGGTGTTTTTAATACTTGTGTCTTCTATGAAAATCGACTTTCCTCGATTATCCCTTCTCTTAGCATTCTGGTTATTTCTACTTTAATAAACTTTTTATCTTCCAGGGAATATTTCCGCGGTATCATGTCCACTGATTTACAATTTTTTGTTAGATTTTCGAAAAGGAAAGGGTATTGGTTATTTATGGCAGCTAAGACGCAAATGTGAAACGCTGGTTTCAAGGACCCCCCGAAGTGGGGGGCTAATAGCAGAATGCTGTTTAGTATTAGTATAGGCAAGCCAATACATACCCTTCTAGCCTGCCTAACAAGTGAGGCGTTTGCCGTAACCACTAGTTACTATATTAGTTGCTGTAACATTTAATCATCGTAAAGAATCTTTGATCAACAAACCTTAGAGAAATATCCCTTTTACCGGCACTTTTGACATCAACTTCTTTAGCTGGGCAACACATCCTCGCGTGTAGCTGGAAGCCACACAAAAAAAGCATTTTCCTTTGTTTGTGCCATGAGTAGCGTATGTAGTATTTTCTGAAAAGAGAGTGTTTTGTGCTGGCGGACGGGGGCCCGAAACGAGTACGTCTGTTATAGAGGATTGTATTTTCTTTTCTGTTTGGGCCGCTTGAATAATGAAATCGTTGGAGTGTGAGTATTTAGCGTGATACCAACCCCTGTTTGTAAATATGAACTTGATTGCTTTTCTGCCATTTCGAGAGAAGGGGACTATTTCGCGGCCTCTAGTTAAATCTAGCTGTTTATTTCCCAGCAATCTTTGACGGAGATCGCTTGATTCTAATCCACTTTAAAAAAAAGCCTCCCTGATTAATTCGTCCCGGATTTGCTGTCGTAGTTTGGAAGTTACAGTCGCAACTGAAGATTTTTAGTTTTTGAAGATACTCTTCTAATCCCTCATCTGGTGGTAACCAATACCCGCCCCAGAAAAAAAAAATGTTTTTCTTCACAAAAATTTGTGTTACTTTCGTAAATCTCGCAATGAGAAATGTTTACATATATTAATATTGTAACATGGTTCACTTACAATGAAGTTTCAATAATAAAAGATGAAGTGTTTTCCAACAAAAATCCTTTCAAGAGTTGTTTTCAATATCGCCAGGCATCAGTAGAATTTGGGTCTGTGTAATCCTAGTCCAGTCGTTCTGGTTTCAAGTATTTATCCATTATTATGTTCAATAAATTGTCATTAAAACTCAGAGGCTAATTTAGCTTAGTTGAGCCTTAATGGAATCTAATACAGACATGAAGTATTTAACCGACTTCTCACCATACGATACAAAGTCACTTTATGGTTGGGAGCCACGTATAAAACAAGATATGCGCGGCTGATCAAAAAAAATGCTTAGAACTATCGGCTTTTCTCTATCTTGTGCTGAGACATAAACTCAGCCCTACAAAGCAAGTATTGTCTGGGGATAAGGCCTCCTGGAACAAAACGATCATCAACCTCTCATAACAGTTATGAAGTATTTAACCGACTTCCTACCGACTCGATATATAACATAAGATCGCTTTATAGTGGAGAGTCACGTACAAATCAAGACTCATGGAGGCTGATCCAAAAAATGCTTGGAACCTTCGGGATTACCCTACAGAACACCTCAAGCGCTGAGCACTAAACTGTTTAGCCTGGTGGCAATTCTCCTTGGAACTAAGCGATCATCAACCACTCATAATAATAACAGTTATGACTGCAGCTGTTAAAATGGTGTCCCCTATATATACAGGAAAGATCAACAGGGAAGGTAATCGATTGTCTTATGGTATAAGTGCCCGAAAAACTTTTCTTCTTTATCTAAATCTGGTTTTGGACCCAATCATTATCACCACGGACTATTGCTGATTAGTTTGGTTTCTTTTGTTTAATGGCATATCAACCTATGAAGGTTATTTAATGCCAAAGCCACAATTCTAGAAGAACAGTTGTGGTACTATTTAACTCATAGCAGTGAGGATAAGGGGGTTCATACCTTTCCCAAGGGTATTTGTCCGAAAGTGGACGTAATAGCGCGAATGGAGTTCGAATTGACTACGATTCCGTGTGAACCATTACATCACGAGGACACCTCCAATTATGGCTGAGATACTTAGGTTCTATTTGAAGAAATTAATAACCACATATTTATTATGAACAAGTGCTAACTTATATTATCTCTCTTCTCGCGCATATTTTATGAAATACTGGACTCCTTTGTTGTTTTTCAAATGTCACTGTTTGCAGCCATGGGCATGATCAAACTAATTACCATATTTTTAGTTAATTCAAATCGTGAAAAATGGATACCAGCTGTGACATTCCGAATTATCCTCGGCGTGTGTCCTTCAAAAAAGAATTTATCTTAATTCAATTATTACACATTTATCAGAAAACGTGTCAAGATTTAAAAAAAATGACTAAAAGATTTTTAAAGAAATTTAATAACATTAAATAATAGTGGGATTAAATGGGAGGAAACTAACATATTTCTGTTTAAAAAAAACCTGTTATCTTTACTTAATTTGCTTCATTTTCCTCCTTAACGTTCATTTCTTTCCCTGTCAGTTCGTTCATTTCGATTAAACATAGTTTTGTAAAACAAATAAAAACCTTCACGATGATATCATTAATCTCGTTCTCGAAGCCAATCAATGGGGATCAAGCAAGAACAAGTCTCCACATATCTTCAACACTTTCCATAGCATTCTTGCAGACTTCAATTGTACTGTGGTCTCTATTATTTGAATTCTTTCTTGATTCTCTGGCTTCCTCAATTTGTTTGTTAAGGTCACTGGGACAATTCAGAGAGTTCTAATGATTATAAAGAATACCGTCTCTCTCTCTCTCTCTCTCTCTCTCTCTCTCTCTCTCTCTCTCTCTCTCTCTCTCTCAATAAACACGCAGAGTTTTGAGGGCAAGGCCCTAATTTGTTTTCCTCATTTCATTCTCATTCAGTCTCACAGCATGGCTGCCTTATCGGTGAGACTTAGAATACACTGGTGTATCCCTTGTAAAGGGGCAAGAACCTCCCCCCTACCAAAGTAGTTTCCCGAGTATGACACTAAACTGCATTTGATAGTGAGGCTCCAGTTCTGGAGATCGGGGAAATATAGAGTACCTCTTTATTGCCATTACTCCCAGGTCCACTCAGACCCGGAATGACAGCACTTGATAGAGTCCTATCTTTGGATCAAATTAATCTGTTTGAAAATGATCAGAATCTGATAGGAATACTTGATACAACTGCACATTATTTGTATCAAGAATAAGAACTTCAATCAATACTTATATAACTGTGTGAAAAAAATTCTTCAGAAAAAACTACAAAAAATGTAAATATGAATTTATAATAAACGCTATTCCTTAACCTGTAGGCATAAAATAACTCTTGACAAGTTGACGTGGCATTACAATCAATCAATCAATCAATCACATCGTGGGTTGTTAGAATGACTTATAATCAGAGATTTGTGGAGGTGCCCGTGGTGTAATTGTTATCGTCGTAGGAAATGGACACGGCGACACGAGTTCAAATTCTGGACGAGACTGATTGCATTTCACATAGCACTAATACCCTTGCGAAAGGTATGAATCCAATTATTCAACCTCCACCTATGGGTAAATAGTAGGGCAGACTAGGTTGTTCAGCCTTGATGAGGCAACTAGTCAAGAAGGAAAACTCTGAATTCAAACCTGTTAAACTCCGCTTAAAATTTGACATTGTGTCATATCCTGCCCGAGCGGAGGGTTGGTAAATATATATAATCAGGGATTTGCGTCAATGAAAAAACAAATACGAATTGCTTCTTACGTTCTTATATGAAATATTTGAGTAGCTTTCCGCACCAAACCTTTTGTTATTGGATATTTATTTGCTTCATTTTGTTGTATTTCTTTTTTATCGATATTTTTCTTAATTTTTGAGTGGGATTTAAAATAAAGGGTCATATTTGGGAATATTCAAGTGAACATAAATACTAATTACTGAAGACAAATTATTGCTGTCTCCTTTGGTCACCCGGTCGTTGGATAATGAAACAGATTCGAGGACCAATCACTTCAAAGTAGTGAATACGATCAATACTCGCAGCTTTATGCTAAATCCATCCTACTAAATCCAAGTTTCTTAAGAGGAAATCCATAGAAGTGCAATGGTTAGGAATTCTGCTCTTCAAACAGTTGTCCAAGTTTCAATCTCACGGTGAAGTAGAGTTTTTGGTTTTGGTCGCTCTGCTAGCATGTATAACGATTTACAGACTTGGCTAGCGGGTCATTGTCAGTTTGTTTCTAATTGGGTTCTCCTTACTTCAGGCCTTGTGCCACACTAAGCTTAGTAAATGACTATTACTGCCACTCAGTAAATTTTACCATACAGAAATAGAAAGAAAGAGATTGGTTGGTTAGTTGGTAGGTGTTTAATGGCATATCAACCCTTGTGGGTTATTTGATGCAAAATCCTGTTTTGCTTTATTTTTTTAATTTTTAATTTTTAAATTTTTAATTTTTTCATTAATTTGAATGTAACTCGTTTGTAGGTAAATATTTTTGTTTTTAAACGAATTGTTTGCACGCAAGACAAAGATTAGTAAACATATTTCGCTTCACGGGGGTGGATGCTGTGTAAATGGTCTTTTTTTCATAGATGCACCAAATATTTTTATATACTTGCAAAATTGAGATTTGCATTTATAGTGTCAGTTTCATTATTCATACATTCGACTATTTTTTGTGATTTTATTCTTGATGTTGAGGGATCTTTGCGGTTTGATATGCGGTTTGATATATATTTTTGTTTTTTGTTTTTTTGTTCAGTGGTTGATTAAGTATGAGTTATTTTGGATTGGTGGGAAGGTTTGAATTTGGCTGGAATAATGTGTTTGAGTTTTCTCTGTTTGCTTTGGTGTTTGATTTTGAATTTGTGATAAGGGTTTTTCCAGAATTACCTATTTTGGGAATTGGTGGGTGGATCGATCATCTGAGAGATCTTTCCTTTACGATATTTGTTTTACTAGGAGATTTTTGAAGTTTTCTGTAGATATTTTGGGCTGAAAGAAAGAAAGAAAGAAAGAAAGAAAGAAAGAAAGAAAGAAAGAAAATGTTGCAGAACAGAAAAAGAAAGACAAAGAGAAAGAGCAAAAGGAAAAATGAGAAGAGAGTGGATGTTACAAAACAGAAATAAAAAGAGATATAAAGAAAGAGAAAGAAAATCAAACTAAGCAAGAAAGAAAGAAAGAAAGAAAGAAAGAAAGAAAAGATATTGAAAATTTAAAGAAAGAAAGAAAGAAAGAAAGAAAGAAAGAAAAGATATTGAAAATTTAAAGAAAGAAAGAAAGAAAGAAAGAAAGATGTTACAGGACAGAAACACAAAGAGTACGAATAAGACAGAAAGCGAAAAAAATGAGAGAGAATAACAGTGGGTATTGCGAAACAGAAATAAAAAGAGATGGAAAGTAAGAGACAGAGAGAGAGAGACAGAGAGTGGGCGAAAGAAAGACGAAAACAAAATTAGAAAGAAAGAAAGAAAGAAAGAAAGAAAGAAAGAAAGAAAGAAAGAAAGAATGTAGAATAGAAAGAGAAAGAGAAAAAAGAAAGTTGCGGAATCAAAATAAATCACTGCAGTTATTTGCTGAGTTTTATTTCGGCTGGCAAAAGACCTTTTAGTTTCCTTTGTTGCTCTTTAGGGGTCACACATTTAAGAATTGAATTTGTTCATCACCTTTTAACTTTGATGATTTCAGGAGAAACTGGTGCTTTTAGTTTAACTTGACTGTAAATCAAGAAATGAATTCAAGAAATGAACAAAAGATCCGGCCACGCAGGGATTTCTGAGGCTGTCCTCAAGGCCCAAGGAAGTTTTATTGAAACATAGGATTGAACCCCAAAAGGCTGGCTTGCCTAAAAGTGGAGTTCCGAGAGCGAGGAACTAGGATAGCGCACATAAACTTAATAATTTATTTACTTTTTATAAATATTTTATTTTCCTTCCTTCCTTCCTTCCTTCCTTCCTTCCTTCCTTTTTCTGTCTATCTACCTTCTGTCTGTTTGTCTTGTACACACACGATCCATTTTTATAATTGGCATACATTCTAGTTTGGTTCCACTTACTATTCTCACTAATCTACCCTACCTCCTATTTTCTTAGTATTTTCACGCATCTTTGTCGCACACTTATGTCAAACACTGACAACAACGCGCCTTCGGTGGATTTTATTCTTGCATTGGTTGCTATAAATGTTCAAAGTAGATAGTGATAATCATCTTTTTGCGTGTTTACACCTGAAGTATCTGGTGGTTGATGCTTGAGATTAAGTGACAGCAAGTCTCCTTAGATCATGAGTACTTCAGCATTCTTACCGATTGCAACAATACTATCATCTGAAGAGCTTTTACCGTTTTAGTCCGTGTTTAAAGCATGGTAAAGGTAACCAGAAGCCGACATTTTTTAGACTTTATTTTTCCGATGCAAGTATAAAGGTGAAAGGAGAAAAAATTGAGTAAATAGCTCGTTTACACAAACTTTTCTCCTTCCCCAAATATTCTTGAATTGAAAAAATAAGACCTAAAAAATTTCGGTTTTGCGTTACTCTTAGGGGGCGCCTTTAACCTGTAATATATCTCAAATCACTAATCTCCTCGATATCGCCTTTGGGTTGAATTCCGTCAATTATTATCTGACCCTCATGTTTCCCAGATTCTCGAGCAAGGTCCTTGCATTTGGTATAAAATTTCACTGGAGCTTAAATGAAATCCACTTATCAACGACAATTTGTTTCTTCTTGTCGACTCTAGCTTTGTTTAATTTTGTTCAGGACCGAAAAAGGTCGACTTTGAATCTCTGATGAAAAACCTTTTACTCGTGAAATGCGCCAAAAATATTCGACGAAAAATTTCTTCCTTTTAACTTTGGTTTATTTGTGAAATTTTATATAAAATGATTATATAGCTGTACTGATATACGGCTTATAGAATGTAAAATTGTACATCAAGGATCTAACTTGTACCTCATCTAGGATATTAAAACTTTCTGTGATGTGTAATACAACGGATAGGATTTAAATACATCAAAATTTTCATACACACTGATGATTATATATGTGTGTGATTATATATATATATATATAAGGCTTTTTTATCTCTGTATATACGACTTTTCCTTTATATATATATATAAGGAAAAAGTCCTATTTATATAAATGAAAAACCTATATATATATATATATATATATATATATATATATATATGATTTTTGTATATATATATATATATATATATATACGCCTTAATACATGTGGCGCAGGGAGGGTGTCGTCAGTGATGTTTTGCTTGGCTCCTTTAGGAGTTTCGGGTCTTCCAACTGCATACTTCCCTCACCAAGCAGACCCTATCAGAGATGATCAGTCTCTGATACGCCCTCTATCTTAAGCAAAAATGGAAAGAAAAAAAATTGGCTATTTATTCATTTGGACGATTATAGACCACTCATCCTCGCTTCTGATTGGTTGTTTACAACAACCAGTCAAATGCGCGGCACTGTCTATTTTTGTGATCTGCGAGGGCATTAACACCTTTTTTTTTAAATATATGGATTGTTCGTAATTATTCATTTGCACAGCTCCTGTCTTCCATTTCAGTACGTAGCTCTCACTGGACCAGAGTGTCAGGTTTTGTGAGTTTTTCTTATTCCTTCCCCCACAAAAAAAATTCTTATCTATACAAATTCAACTTTTTCCAAATTAAGTAAAGTTCAATTATATCGGGTATCGATCTAATCAACTTACTAAAATTACAATGGCAACTGGAAAAATTTGTTTTCTCTACTTTATGTCCCCCCCACGAGCTGAAAAAAAAGGAATCCCCTTTAAGTATTTGTAATAAAACACATCTAAGCGCATCGAAACAATGCTCGATAAATTTTAAGTTTTTATAAGAACAGTTTTATTGAAATATTCTTTTTTCATAGGCTACAAAAATCCCTCGATGCAAAATCTGAGTTTTACCGATTAAAGAAAATAAAATGAATTATATTAAAGGGCGACTTAATTACGCCGGAAATTGGAATTTTTTTCCCTCTTACTCTCCCCACCACCATACGAAAAAATTATAAATGCCAAAATAATAAGCAAATCACTCTAAAATGTCCAGCAGGACACATAGCGTAATGGTTGTAGGCGTTGGTTCCCTCAGCTTCAAAGGAGACAATCATTTGTAGGTTCAATCCTGACTGCAGGTGAGTAATAATACAGGAATACTTAACACTTATACCCAGTGATGGCTAACGGAATCAGAATAGGCGGCCTCCGTGGTTTCAATAAAGGACGTAGTTCGAAGTTTCGTGAAGGTTCACGAGTTAGACAAACACCTGAAGAAAACCGAAGGACATATCAGCCGAAACGTTGAGGAAATAATAAAGATGAAGACAATAGTCCGAAAACCTCTTAATGATAAGTAAATCACAGTAAAAGCTATGTACTTCACTTTATTTACAATAGAACAAAGAAATCATTGGTGCTTTACACATTGATCAAGAAATATTAATTTTTAGAATTTAACTATTTAATTGAAAGACAAAATTCGAAGAATTTTGTATTCCTTTTTCCATTTGTTAAAAAAATTTCTTCTATACAATTTCAGCGTTTTCCCGACTAAATAGAAAAAAATAGGAAAGAAAACAATAATAACGAAATCGCCTTCTTTATCTACAGTAGAACAAATCAATGACGCCCGAAATACTGATTGAGAAATATTAGTTTTCAAAGATATGAAAAGAATTGAAAGACCGAAACCGCAAAACCTGTATTCCTTTTCCCTATACAACATACATAAATACTCACACCCACCCACACTCACACGCCTACAAAAATCTACCTATTCCGATTGTCCTTATGTAACTATTACAACCAATTTAAGATGAACTCATCAAATTAACATGTGAAATAATAAAATGTTTAACAATTATAAATATTAACCAAACAACTTTTAAAACCCTACAATTTACATCTTATTCTTAAGGTCCAGAGAAAAAAAAATACAAAAAAATAAAAAATAAAAAACGTGAAGACCACCACCGAAAACTAATTAAAATGTAAAACAAAAATTCGAAAGGTCTTTTATTCGTTTTCCTATGATACTCAAAGAACTGTTACATACATAGATACACCCGCACTCACATACGCACCCAGCCTTATTTATACATACATACCCACAAACTCAACCACACACATGCACACACAAGCATCCATTTATACAATTATATTCTGATTGTTCGATTATCTATTACATCTCAATTAAGAGGACGTCAACAATTGAACGTGTAAAATATGTCTATTGCTCGTTTGTAGATAATTACAAAACCGGTTTCCCGAGTCTTGTAACAAACGAGGAAATTTACAGATTATCGTGGAAAATATTTCTACCCAATTTCTGAGT
The DNA here is from genome assembly GCA_963585895.1 of Sepioteuthis lessoniana. Taxonomy (NCBI): domain Eukaryota; kingdom Metazoa; phylum Mollusca; class Cephalopoda; order Myopsida; family Loliginidae; genus Sepioteuthis; species Sepioteuthis lessoniana. The sequence goes on from OY757909.1 coordinate 2,047,094, forward strand.
AGAAAAACAAAACAAACTTTAAAATTTTTGTAAAAATATCTATATTATATTATGTGTTTTCAGGGAAAGGAATAGCGCCCTCCCCAACACCTAGTAGCTATTGAAAAGGGAGCCTTCAGGTCGCCCTCGACTATGCTCACCAACTTATGTGTTTATTTTGTAGCCCATGAGCTACTTCTTTTTAATTACAACCATTTAACGGTTCTCTCCGCCGTTTTTATTATGGTTTCAATAGTTTTTCTTTTTTCTGGTTCCTGCCAAACCAATGTCTGACAGGGCCTTGCATAGAGACATTGCAACGAACCCCCTTGAGCTAACCTCTATTGGCGTACAGCTTGCATTCCTTTTTTGCATGTCTCTAAGAGTTCATCATATTTGAACTTTTTCTGTTCATAGACCTCTTCTACGTGTTCTTCCCATGGAACTGTCAATTCCCATATTAATATTTTCTTTATTTTGTTTGAAAATATCAATATATCTGGCGTAATGATGTTTGAGCAATATGGTGAGGGAATTTTAATCTTGTCTCTAAATCAGCCCTTAATTTCCAGTCTGTCGCCAGTGACAGTGCATTTGGTGTGGGCTTTTTCTTTGGTTTGGATTTTACTCCAGCCTGACAAACCTTATTAAGTTTTTCCCGTAATTTGGTGTATTTGTTTTGATAGCCGTACTAACTACCTCCACTATTTCTTTTAATATTTGATCATGGCGCCATCTGTAACATCCATCCGCTAATGCTTTTTGGCAGCTACTCAAAATATGTTTTAGAGATCCAATACACCCGCATAACTGACACGAGGGGGATTCTGTTTTCTTCCATAAGTGGAGATTTACAGGACTGGGGAGGGTGTCGTTTACAGGCTGTATTACAAATTTCATGTCTACCTCAATTCGCTATAAGTCGGACAATTTGACGTTCCGATTGACCATGGATTCCCATCTTGTCCAGGCACCTTGTTATTTTAACCCTACCATTTTCCCCATTCTGTTTTCCTCTTCACCTTTGCGTATTTCACCTTGTAATAACTGATGTATCTCTTTACATACAGCTTTGTCAACCCTAATATTGGTGAAAAACCCCAGGGCCGTGCGGCCAGTAGCTCAACTACCCCTAGGACTTTTTTTCTCGAAGTCGTTCCTCTGCAATTTTTAATTCCTTTGCCGCTTTCCATTTTTTTTCCTGTATAGACTTCGATGCCTGCTCCGGAAATTTTAGGATCTTTGGAGAACTTAAACTGTATTGTTGTTCTCACTTTTGCGACTTTATATTCCTCAACTAGACCTTTAAAAGATAGCTGTAACATGTTGAAATTGCCCTATAGGGCTGCGCTGCTAAGGCATTTTGGGCAAACCTAGCCATCTACGGAATCTTGAATCAATCATTTTCTCTAGCTGTTCTACATTGTAGGATGTGAATCTGTAAATGGTTAATGGCCATAAATGTTTTGGTTAAACAACGTGCTGGTAGATCCAGGCTTAAAAACGGCCAGATAAACTGGGCCAGTCTATTTTGTTTAACCACCCCTCCAAATCGTCTCAGGTTTCCTGGATTGCCACCGCGCATCCTTCAAGGTAGGATCGAAACATTTTCTTAGGCTCTTCACTTGTTTATGTTTTATTGTGGCGATATATTCCTTGGAAAGTTTAAAGCAATTTTCCGATATCTTGCCCACCCTTTTGTAACATGACTGATCTTGATTTTGCTGCATTGAAGCTCATCCTGGCCCATGTGATGAACTTTTCAATTCTTTATTGTAGCCATCTTACCCCAATAACAGATGTAGTCGTTATCGTCATGTCGTCTATATATGCACGTATCAATGGGGGCCTTGGACCGGATCTAGTTGTGGGGCCGCTGCATTCTACTTCAGCAGCTTTTATCAGCATATTCCTTGCTAAGGCAAAAAGGGTAGGCGAGATGGTACAACCAGTAATTATTCCCTTTTCCAATTTATGCTATGCTGATTTGCTATTTCCCGATACCGTTCTCATATGAAAATCGTAGTAATAATCCACAATGAGCTCTGTGGTTTTGTTGGGGACATTATGCCGTTTGAGAGCATCTTCAACCAAACTTTTAAAAGTTTCGAGACGACTCCTGTGTGTTCTATACATCCTGGAATTCCTCCTTTTTGTACCGCGGTGTCTGTGTATTCATTTTTAAGAGGTAATCCGATAATCGACGATTTAAGAGACTAAAAAAGAATTTCTCTTCGAAATTAAGCAGTGAAATGTATCTAAATTGACTAATCTTTTTTGCTCCTTCTTTCGGGATCCAAATTCCTTCGTAGCATCTCCATTGACCTGTTATTTTCCCTCTTCTCCAGACAATTTTTGATAATTTCCACTATCTGCGTAGTAGTTGTGGGCATCGTTTATAAACGATATATGGGACTCCGTTTGGCCCCAGAGCAGAAGCCGATCTCGCTGACCTTATGACTGATTGCATTTCATTCCAGGTTGGCTCTTTAAAGTCAGAATTCTTCGATGGGGAAACAGCTGAAATTTGTGACGTATTTTCTCCAAATTCTTGATGCCTTTTTTTTGGATCCTTCAACGTTTCAACAAAATACGCATTTATTTCATCTGTCGTATTTTCCAGCTGTCTATTTCGATTTACCCCAAACAGTTTTTTTTTTGTAAACCCGAACGGATTAGAAATGAACGCCAGTCTCATTCGTGCCCTTTCTTTCCTCAGTCGTCTATGCCATTCTGTTCTTTGTAAGGATCTCATCTTTGACCGGATGATATTACGGAATTCCTGTAATGGCTCCTTCTCTTCTGGTTTAGCTCTTTTATATTGTTTCTTGAGACTTTTTAGATCTTTCCTCAGATCTTTAATTTTTCTCTCTCTTCGGTTTTCCTTACCAGTCACGTTTTTTCCCTTCTTCATATCCATAACGTTTTCGCTGCGTCACTGAAAATTATTTTAGCTGTTGTTATTAATCTTTTATCCACAGAGTCTTTAGATGTTATTTCAAGGATCTCGCTAATGTCCTTGTCGAAATCGCGTCGTGCCTTTTTGTCTGTTGCCCCGGGCCATTTAATCTTTTTTCCAAATGTTCTAGGTGTGCTAGGTGAATTCTGAGTCTTTACTTGGAGGGACTAGGCGCTATGGTGGGCTTCCCGGCCTTGCACCTCCTGCATCTCACCGGAAAAAAATTGCCACACGCTGCGTTTGGCTTGATTCCACTTGACACTTCATCCGAGCCTGATGTATTTTTAATCCTCGTATATATTATTGCATTTTTTTCCACTTGGGTATATCGTCTTAGTCGGTGAATGAAAGGCTTGATTCATTTTCGCTTGATCTGTTCTAATGGGGACCACATTCTTCTCCCTTCTCGGACTTCCCTGGGGCGTGTTCACATATTTCTATACATAGCGTTATTTTGAAATCCACACATCGGGTTGCTAACCCTGACATGCTTCCTTTTGGGGTCTCTCCTCACCGTCAATTGTCTTTCCAATTAGTCAAGTAGTCTTTTCCATCTAGTCAACATGTCACTTCCCGGTCGTCACTGTTTTGCAGATAAAAATCCTTTAAATATACGCCTTTATACATTTGGCGCCGGTGAGTGTAGTCAGTGATATTTTGCTTTGTTCCTTTAGGAGTTTCGGGTCTTCCAACATCATACTCCCCTCACCAAGAAGACCCTAACCTAGATGATCAGTCTCTGATACCCACTCCAGTTTACGCAAAAATGGAAAGAAAAAAATTGGCTACTTATTCATTTGGACGATTATAGACCACTCATCCTCGCTTCTGATTGGTTATATATATATATATATATATATATATATGCGTGTGTGCGCGCGTGTGCACACGTATATACATGTGCACACACACACACACACACACACACACACAAACATACATATACAGGACTTTAAGATTTTAAAACACACACACACACACACACACACACACACACATATATATATATATATATGAGGGTTACTGAATAAATATGGGGAATTTTTTTAAGCTAAATATTTTTTTCAAGTTTTTTTCCTATAAATATAATTTCTGCATTGTTTGGAATTGTTTTTCAGCCCAAATTGTTTCTCGCAAAAATATTTGTTTTGAAGATATTCAGAATAACGGCAAATCAAACAGATTGCTCTAGGTATGAACAGAGTCCTGTCATCAAATTTTGGGTGGCTTAGAAGTGTATACCATGAAATATTTCCAGAACAATGTGTGATGTGCATGAAGTAGCATGTTTTAGTCAAAAATGTTTAGAAATGGGCAAAATATAAGTTTGTCACTACAATCCGGAGAGGAAAAGACAGTCCATGGGATTGAAACATGTTGACTTCCCACTAAAGAAAACGTTCCTGTCGCGGCTGTCAGTAAAGAAGGTCATGCTGACAGTCGTCTGGGACACGAAAAGAATCATCACTATTTATTTCCACAATAAAGGTGCATCTGTAGATTGTGCTACCTATTGCCAACGCATTGGGCAAAATTCCCCTTATTTATTCAATGACCCAAGTATATATATATATATATGTCTGTGTGTGTGCGAGTTTTCGTATTTACTTAACCTTTCTGTCACAAGCAGGATGCAACACAATATCAATTTTTTAAGAGGAGTAGGGCTGATTTGAATTAAAAGTTTTCCTTCTCCTAAACTGGCTACCTTATCAAGGCTAAAGAACCCAGACTCTCCTATTTACTCGAAGCTGAAAGAAAAGAGGTGGGTTCAAGACGTTTCCGAGGGTATCCCTGTAAATAACATTTTTCCACTTTTTCCACTTCATTACTATTGATTTTCTCAACTAAAAGCCGAAATATTTCTAATGATAGGGAAATTTCGAAAAAACCTGTGTCCCCATCGGATGAGTGAACCACTGCTTTCGTGTTTTTATAGAGCATCATTATAACGGTAACAGTTCTTTGGAAGAGAATATATTTTAGAAATGTTGGTCCCATTTTTATTCTGTGTATGGAATCAAATGCCTTGGCTAAATTTTCAAACGAAAGTGTTACCTCATGATTTTTTACACGGACTCCTTCGATGATTCGACGAATATTAAGAATCTGGAAATTTGTGGGTCAGTTTCTGATTTTTCTTAAAAATTTTCAGTTCGGATACGATTGGGAAGCAGGACATTATAAACCTCAGCAGCTACAGCAATAAGAGTTATACCACTGGAGCTATGAGTGATTTCAAGTTCGTTTTCTTTTTCGTCAATTTCTCAATTGTATTTTTTTTATACTCAGTATTGCATAATCAAATAAGTATGTCATCAAATTTTTTGAGTTCTATGCTTCATGAGGTATTTCATCGAGGCCTGCTGTTTTCTTTTTTTTTTTTTTTCTTATTCAAATTGTGTAAAGAACTACGTCAGGTTCTTACTCTGTAAAGTGTTCAAGTTTTATAACTAGTTGGCTATTTATGATTACTTCAGTTAGTTTATCTGTGATTTCAGGAGTGCTTTCAGGCCGATTCTTGAAGTGCTCTTTCCATTTCTGAAGTCTTTCTTCTTTGCTGGCAACTTTTAGTTTTGATTCCGACGTGATTTTGCTTCCGCTAACTTTATTTACTGTCTAACATGCTTGATAATGTATACGAGAAATATACGTTGGAAAAATATACTGAACAATAACGTTTGATTACTAGAGAAACAAGAAAAATATTTTGAATATATATTTTATTGTCATCAAATGAAGCTCTAGCAATCATTATTTGTATTAATTCTATTCTTACTTCCGATGCGCGCAATTTTTTGCTCTCAAAGGAAGTAACGAACCGATAGAATTACAATAAAAAAAGAAACTAGAATTATGAAAATGAAGGATAATATGAATCAAAATACATTGATATGAGAAATGTGTGCGTACAGCTGTCAAAATGCTAGGTCGGCAAATCAAAACGGCGTTAGAATATACTGACTCTTTACCCGAGAGAGGGGTAAGAACCCCCCCCTAAAAAAAGAGAGTCCTGAGTATTATATGAAACTGTATCTGAAGCTGAGACTCCAGTTTTGGAGATCTGGGGGTGTAGAACACACCTATATTTCCATTACTCCCCGATTCACCCTATGGATCAAATTGATTTGTTCATATTAGACAAGAATACTTGATACCATAAAAGAGTGAATTATTTGTATCAGGAATAGTTACTTTAAGCTCTAGTTGTTTGCTAAATCGTATTATTAGTTACTTGAACCCATATAACTGTAAGCAATCAAATGATTATTATCAAATAGAAATAATTACTTGGAATCATATAATTATCAGTATTAGATAGAAATTCTTGAAATACTACAAACAACTGCGTGCAATTTGTATTAGATAGGAATACTTGATATTATATAACTGTATGCAAAAATATCTTATGCAACAATTGAACAAAAAATACAAAAAGTAACACTAAAGATGAAGACAATAGTTTGAAAACCCTGAATGATAAACATAAATGTTCAATGAATGCAGTTGCCTAACCTCAAAGCATAAAATAACCCTAGACGGGTTGACTTGCTGTTAAAATCAATCAATTAATCCAGTATGTTTGGTGAAAAAGAAAGGACCGTAGTACTCGTTGAAAGGACACACGTTTATCATCACTTATCTTAATGGTAGATAAACGCAACACAGTTTCCACATCCAATGCGCGGACGTTTAAGACAACTTCTGGCTCCAACGTCAGTCTGACTGATATGGGCCACTTAACCCAAAATGTTGATTTATGTTGTTTTGTATTATACTTAATTCGTGCGAGTTGAATACCGTAGCCGAAAGTTTGCAAATTAGCAGAATAGTGTCTCCGTATTTCCTCGATCGGCTTCGTAAATTTTCTTACGTACCAAACAGTAATTTTTCTATACGAACCAGATAAGCGAGTAAAATGTAGGAATTGAGTTGATTATTGCGCAGACTTTAATTTGGACGGAAATCTATCCAGTTCATTTAAGAACAATAAATTATGTGGATGACTACACTTTTAAAAGCCTCATATATATATTTACGATGATTTGTAGTTAGACACAATTTCTACAATTTTGCCCAAATACTATTCCTGGAAAAAATTATGGAATGAGCACACTTAGAAGATATTCACTTAGTTTTTCATTGGACAGTAAATAAGCAAATAGCAGATAAGACACAACATATTTTTCTTTAAGAATTGAACGTTTTGGCTTTAGAAAATATGTAAACAAACTAGATTGAATTATTTCATTGTTTCCTAACCATATTGAGGAAAATATTATGAGGTAACCGATATTAAGGAAAATGATTATGAAATTAATAGAAAAAAATAGACTTAATACTTATTTGCCCCTTCTCAAGATTTTGTGACAGTCTTGATTCTTTCTGGCATGGATTTCACTAATTTAAAACAATTTTCTTTATCAAAATGGTTCAAATTTTCTCGAATGGTAGTAGATAGATCTTCTTAGTTGAATGGAACCTTCTCAAAGACGATTTTAAAAAGAATTCCCGCATAGATTTTCAACTGGATTTTGATTTGGACTATGACTTAACCAAGATTTCCATTGACGTTTAAAATTTATAAACGTGAAAAGAAAAATCGTTCTTTTTTTTTTATTTAGAAGAATTTTTTTAAATATCGCTCAAAAAAGACCTTGTCGTTTGAAGAAAACTCCAAGGAAGTAAGTAACGAAGTTCCAATCTTCTAAAAGAACTTCGTACAACACCAAGGACACTTTTTCTCTTAAAAAATCCCTGCTAATAAAGCAAAAGTATTAACCAAATTCCTTACCGTCTGTTTAATAGTTACATAATGATATTGCAATGAACGATACGAGGATCATTAAATAAGTTTCCAGACTTTTTTCGTATGGGCACTTTTATTGATAGTACACACATGAAACTCTAGTCCCCTTCAAAATAATCTCCTCCGGCTGCAATGCACTTGTTGTACCGTTCCAACAACTTCTGAAACGCCCCATGGAAGTCCTCTTGTGTGAGCGTGTCAATGACCTTCGCCACAGCCTCTTTCATCTCCTCAATTGTCTCATAACGACAGACTCTGAGCTTAGGGATAAGCAAAAGTCACAGGGAGCAAGGTCTGGACAATAGAGAGGGTGACGAACTGTCTTGATGCCCATCTTGGTCAAATAGTCTGTGACAAGGATGGAGTTGTGGACTGGTGCATTATCCTGGTGAAAATGCCACTGACCAGATTTGAAGAGTGCTGGCCTCTTCCGACGGAATCTCTTCCTGAACTCCCTTAAAACCTCAACATATTAACCCTTACCCTTTGGCCAATCAACTGTGGTGTATTGACTTCCCTACTCCTCCAACACCTCTAATCATCCCTCACAGACTCCCTGCCTTCCTTGAATCTCTTATGCCACTCAGAAACTGATGCTCAATTCATGCAAGATGGTCGAAAAGCAGTCTGAAGCATTCCATATGTTTCTGTGGTATTTTTTCCAAGTTTAAAACAGAATCTTATTGCATATCGTTCTTCTAAAGTGTCCTCATGTCCAGATTGCTTTTTTGAAATTCATCAGCTGTGACAATCAGGTTTTAGTAGGGTGTATTCAAATTCCTGTTGTAGCTGTTTATTTGAATCTGATATCATAAAAATTGGTCAGTCATCTCATAAGATATATAGCAATAACATAGTGAATTTTCAAGCGTCTACGACAAATTTAAATGCCTATACAAAAAATCTGGAAACTTATTGAATACACCACGTAATTTATTTATTGTTTACAAAGAATTTTCTCGTTCTTGGAGTTGCTAACGTCTTTGGCAACTCATTCCTATTAAACTTCCAACACGTCATAAGACGCTAAGACCAAGATGCATCAATCCCCGTTCTGAAGAACTTTAAAAACTTAGCACCGAAAATATTGATATAGCAACCATTCGGAAGAGGCATATGGCCATCCCAGTGATAAGACGACAGGATTATTCTCTGGCTATGTCACTGATTTTATATGCCTTTCCTAAATAAGATTTTTAATTCCCTTTCCTCTGTGACAAGATACAATATAGTTCTAAAACTGACTTCATCACCAAACCAATTATCTATTAGTGGAAAGAAAAAATTATCCAATATTTATCTGCTATTAGTTTATTTACTGCTAAATAAAAAACTAAAATGAACATCCTCTAAGTGGGTTAATTTCATCCTTTTTACCAGGAACAGTAGGAATGTAAGAGTCAAATAAAAGAAAGCAAAGCTACAAATATTTTAAAGTGATACGAGACAACCTGTTCACTCGTTAAGTTCTCAAAGTAACAAATATTCATAAGGATAGAAGTAGCAAAGGATTTTAATTACGATTTCATAGTCATCTCAGTTACATTGAGAAAACAGTTTTCTATTCAAAAAACTACAACTAGTTTGCAAATTAAGGTAGATAATAATTTATTGTCTAAGAGCATTTTAACTGAATTGCTCTTATAAAAAATCTCGTTAACATTTGCCGTTGCTCTTAGTTTGTGGTTTCAAACACACACACACACACACACACACATATATATATATATATATATATATATATAAGTTTGAACAGTGTCAATGACACTTGATGACAGTTAGTTTCTCGCCTGGATGATCATCAGACCGAGAGCTCAAATTTAGATCTACATATGCTCTATCACTGATATTGAGCACTCTTCCTTTATAAATATAACAAATCATGTAACTTATCTTATATATATATATATATAAACTTTTGTTCGTTCAATTAGAGAAAAAGTAAATAATTTAGAACAAATAGGTCCACAAATGTATGCCACAGAAGTATGTCACTCATGAGTTCGTTCTTACTTCTCCACCAGTGTCCCGCATGTCTGGTTCGTCTAACTTGAATAGTTTTCGTGATGGGTGGTAGGTGGCCATAGAGCTGGTGGTTTGTGGTGTGCTGCCTCTAGGACTTGTTCAATATTGCTCGCAACATTCTTGTGTAATTGCCGTCAAGCTTTTTCTCCATACGTTTATTTAGCGTCCATGTAGTGCATCCATATAGCAGTATCGATACGACAGCTGCTTGGAAAAAACTGCGTTTTAAAACTGTGCTTTATTTATCGGTCAGGTCTGACTTCCATATGACCGATAATCTGTCGACTTTTTGATTAAAGCACATTATTCCGTCTCTTCTGCGTTGACATGGAGGCCTATGTCACCAGCTGCTCGTTCCAGACTATATAGTAGGGTTTCGGTTTGGGCGGGTGTATTTGCCAGAAGTGCTATGTCATCGGCGTAGTCCACATTAATAATTGTTTGTGCGGAGTATCTTCAGCTTCTTTCCTTTGCCAGCTTGAAACCGTTATCTTTCATTTTATCAATAGACCTTCTAAGCACGCTGTCTAGGCAGATGATAAACAAGTATGGAGCTAAAGTGTCTCCTTGCAGCACACCTGCTACAATGTCGAAGTAGTCTGTGTCTCCATCCGGGGAGCAGACTTTTACTTTCATGTTTTATATAGCATCATTATGACTACGATGATTTCTTTGGGTAGGCTGTATGCGAGTAGTATTTGTTCCATCTTCCTTCTGTGTATAGAGTCAAAGGCCTTGGAGAAGTCGACAAATAATATTGTTGCGTCAAGGTTTTTTGCACGTACACCTAGAATTCGACGGATAGTCAAAATTTGAGATGTGAATCGATTTCTCCGAAAGCCATTTTGGTTCTTCCAATATATATATATATATATATATATATATCTTCAGATAGATAAATAGATAGATTGGTAAATTGGCGGTTTTGCGATGTTTTGAGAAATTCAGATTAACGATGTCTTTTCTAGAGATTTTTGGATGGGTAACGCGTTTTAATTAAGAAAATTTATTTACTGCATTGTTTTGGGGGATTTTTTCAGTGTTTTTGGAATAGATGAATTATTTTATAGTTTATTCTCTAATTGCAGACATCAAATTCCTACGATACTCCCGAGGAAATATCTGATTTTATTCTAAAAAAACAAACAAACAAACAAAAAACAAAACAAAAAACCGAAAAATTTTGTTTTAACTTCCGCCTTAACCGTCTAGCATTCCTGCCATTTCACTAAGTCTACAATCTGATTAAACAGACTTATGGAAATCTTGATTCTTTTCTGTGGTCTTCATTTGAATCCAGATAACATTCGAATGAGAATTACCACATGGATCAGAGCATTTATCATTATTTCATAATTTTAAACATTAAAATGGATGATACATTGGCAAAATGTAACAGAGGCCGTTGTGTAATGATTATCGTCGTATAAAATGAATACGACGATCCAATTTCAAATCCTGGACGAAACTGCCTGTGCTTCACTTTTGTCCTAATGCACTTAAGAAAGATATGGATCCATTTCTTCACCTCCCAGCTATGGGTGAAATGTTAGAGAATATTGGGCTCTTTAGTCTTGGCATGGTAACCAATTTAGGAGAATGAAAAATGTAAAAGAGATCTGATTAGTATTAAGTTCATTGTTTCTATGACTGATGTTCGTTCAACCAAAAAATTAAATAGGGTAGACAACTCGAGAGTAAAGAAAACTTTTGCAGTCATTTGATACCTTGAAACACAGATTGAGAGATGAGCACAATTTTAGCAATGGACACATTTCATGAACCTTGTAAAACATTCAGAGATTTTAGATCCTGCCCCAATGGTGTCAAAATTGTTTGCCAGATCGACAGTTACATTTGCAAAAAGTTTTTTTTCTCTCCACGCCACAAGAGAATGAGAAAGAACGATACAAAATTATCAAAGGAAATGCCATAACAAGGTTGTCCTTCTTCTAGACTAGTTACCAACCAAGCTTAAATGGTTCAGTTTTCTGTATCATTTTACTATGAGGCAAGAAGACATGGATTCATGCCTTTCTCCAGGTCTCTCTGTGGATTTTGAGGGATTCTCTGTGGTGTTGTGGTTAAGTGTTGTACAGCGACATCATAATGAGAGAGAGTTCAAAGCCCAGTTGTGCTATTTCGTTCACTTTCTCTTAAGAAACAACTATACAAAAAGGTGAATATAAATTGGCAATACTAAGCTCAAGGAATAAAATAATCATAGACGGACTGAATGCCATTAAAATCAATAAATCAATTTATCATGATATGACAAATGAGCCAAGAGTAAAAGCATCTTTAAGATTTGAACATAAAAACTGTTGAGGAATATATATATATATATATATATATATATATATATATATATATATATATATATCAACATTGACAGCATTAGGTTTTGTCATGATATGTTATATCAAAGTGTTACATTCAAATTTGAACTATTTTTCTTGGCACTTTGAAGAATCAGATCTTTCTCTTTGGTTTTATAAAAATGAGTCTCTTTTTTGTTTTTTAAAAGTTGGTTAAAAAATTGAAAATGTACAAACGTTTGGATGAAATTCACATAATTCTCGGGCAAGAAACAGAGACGCGGAAATATTCTAAATAAAATTTAAATAAATTAAAGAATGACTGAATAAATAGAAATTTGAAAAGTTGGATGAAGGAAGAAGAAACGATGTATTGGCTATCTTTCAATAGTTGTGGTGGCAAGTGGTCTTGAATTTTTGTTTACATATTCATGTCTTTCAATATTTGCAGTGTGTTTATCTTTCTAAACTTTTGTTTAGGTATTGAAACGAGGCTTTTTCTTCAACGTCTCTTGTTCTGTATTAATAACAAACAGGAACAAGGGTTTCTGCATGTGAAGTTTAAAAGCACAACAGTCATTTTCCACTGAGTAAAAAAAATCTGCCGACTGTTTTCGATGCTTGTAAAATCACGAGTTCAACAAGATTATCGTAATTAGAATACGCTGACTGCGACTTCTGCAGAGGGATAAGTCCCCCCCTCCCCACGCCGAAAGAAAAAAGACCTGTCCTGGGTATGATACTAAGCTGCATCTGATGGTGAGGCTCCAGTTCTGGAGATCTGAGAAGAGTAGGAGAATCCTTCATTGCTATTACTCCCACTTCCACTCAAGTCTGTGGTGATAGTACCTACTAGGGTCCCATATATGGGTTAAATAGATCTGTTTAAAAATATATTGTGCCTACTCTTGTGCCTACTTTAGATTCCGAAAAGCCAACCCTTAGAAATGGCTTTAAAAGTCAGTGGCACTCAAACAAAAAATCCTTTTTATACAAGACAACACTCGAGATCACGCTGTTAGTGCAAATGTAAAATACTTAAACTAAAGGTTTGAAAACTACAGATTTGTGGTGTGGCTTTTATGCTAACCAGATCTAATCTCCATCAAGAAACTTTCGATCACTGTCAAAAGGGTGGCAAGTAATTTGCATTCAGAAATAAACTTTGACAAATGATAGTAGGTGTTTGCAAAATATCCCTGAAATAATTCACAAATGAACTTTTTTTTATGAACGTTGGCCGCTTTAATTCATTGGAGAGAATGGAAATTATATCGGTAAATAATATTACTTTTCTGTCTTTTGGTTTGTATACAACCAACTTCATCTTCACGAGCAGGATGTGACACGAGGTCAATTTTTATGTGGAATAAAACTTGTTTAAATTCAAAGTTTTCTTTCTCCTAAACTTGTGCTAAGTGACATAAATACACAGACTGAGATAGATAGATAGATAGATAGATAGATAGATAGATACTGAATTCCCAATATCGAAAACGCTACTATCTCAAGGAAGCACCTAATTTTGACTAGCAAAATATTCAAAGAGAGAGAAAGAAAGAAAGAAAGAAAGAAAGCAGAAGAAGAAGAAGAAGATTTTAGAGGTATTCTAATAAATAGCGTCTTGGATTCTGGGAAATTCAATTCGCACACATTACACGCATAGATACAAACAGGCGCTCGTGGTATAACGGTTACTGTCATTGGTAATGGACACAGCGACCCGAGTTCAAATTTTGGACGAGACGAATTGCATAACACTAAAAGCCTAGGGAAAGATAAGAATCCAACTATTCTCCCTCCAACTATGAGTAAAATAGTATAGCAAACTTGGATCTTTAACCTTCATATGACAACCAGTCCAGGAGAAGGAAAACTTGACCTTGTATCGCATCCTGCACATGCGGAGATGTTGGCAAACGCACACACACACACACATATACATATATATATATATATATAGAGAGAGAGAGAGACAGACAGACAGACAGACAGAAAAAATCTCTCTACTCCTAAAGTTGCCGAATTTACAAGGGTGACTCAAAATCTTTGCAATATATTAGTATTTGCTAGTTTGCGGCGCCTATATAACATGACTGAAGCAGTTTAATCTGTGTAAGGTATCCAATTTGGTTGGCATTATCGAGGTAGTTGGTACGCTGACATGTTGCGCATTACTTCAAGCCATGTGTGATTTGAAAGTTGCACAAATAAATGTACAACATAGTTTAGTTCTGGGGTTTTTATGCTTTATTCGTTCGAACTGTGTCCTAACGCCTCGGAAGCAACCCAACATTTTTCTTGTGAGAAAAGTAAAGACGCAGTTGATTATAGTACAGTTACCAGATAGTTAAAGAAATTTCACTAGGATTATAAAAACCACGATGATCAGGCAATATCAGGTTGGCCGAACAAGGCCGTTCTACATAATATAGCAGTAAATCTAGTGAGTTACACTCAGAGAGTATCAGGTGAGTTTGGTATCCTGTATTCGCAGTGTGGTTCACCCCCTTTACAACACCGGCCAAAGTATCCAAAGCAGCCGAATTGTGCCTCATTTCACCAGAATATTACCAAACTTTTGAGTCTGCCTTTTACGTATTCATCTGTATTTTCAGTGTCCAACTTGGTTTGGCTTCAGTTTCTTTATTTAATGGCATATCAATCTTCATGGTGTATTTAATACCAAAGCCATACCTGTAGAGGAAAAGTAGTGGCACTA
>OY757909.1:2066906-2276906 GCA_963585895.1 Sepioteuthis lessoniana
TCATTCTGCATGTATGTAGATGACAATACAACATTACATCCCAAAAGTGATATATTTCTAAACCTGATTCCGTCCTAGAAAATTAGATCAATAAAATTCTCTGACTTTGAAAAACAAATCGGACCCCCAATCTTGGCCAAAAGACCAGCCCTAATATTGACACGGAAATATTTCTTATTGGGAAGAATAAATACAAAGACACGTTTTTGTGTGCACACTTCTTTCATTACTTTCTTATCTAAGATGTTTTTTCCTTGAATATAACCCGACTATTTTAGGGAAATGGCTGTCTTATACATGGATGAAAAAAATGGGCACACCCCATTTACTCATGTTTGCTAGTCAACGCTTCGGAACCAAGTGAATAAATTTTAAACAATTTTTCTAAATTGCAAAACTTTATTCAATCATAGCCAAGTTCTCAAACTGATGTCAGAATAATACTCTGTTACTTACACCCAGTTAACATCTCTAAGTACAATTTCTAATTCACTTTTTTCAAATTCTACACCACATCTCGATTAATAAATACAGCTAATCTTGTGTTTAACATTTGGATCATGCTAGAAGCTGAAAAAGCTGTGAAACATGAAAATGACGGTGATACTAATTGTAGTTGGTGCCCTTGGAAAAGTTCTCTAATGAACCAAATAAAAGAGACACGACGAACTTGAGATTAGATCAAGAATTAAAACCATTCAGACCACAGCAATACTAAAAATGGTTAGGATTCCTAGAATATATCTGGAGACTTGAGGAAATTTACTGTTATTCAGTTTCTAGTGAAAAACCATCAGATAGAAGTGATGTGAAGAACTCCAATAATAATAATAATAATAATAATAATTTTCAAGAAGAAAATAACTTGTCATTTAGTGAATTTTGCCGTTCCACTGGATCACTAGTTAAAAATGAAGGAAGGCTAAAACCTGGATAAAAGTGTCGACCTAGCCAGTTGATCAGATCTAAAAAAAAAAGGTTATGGAGCATGAAGGTGCTAGTTATACCTGTTGTCATTGGCGACTTACTGTCACTTAGACTCCCGTGAAAAAAACCCCCACCAATCAGAGCCAGTGTGAAGAACTAGCTATAATAGTAATAATAATATGTGATAGGGGCGCAAGTAATAATGGTTCTAGCATAACAAAGTATACTAACCATGAGAATGTTGCACATTATCACAAATGAATGTACGACTCAAATAACAGAGTTAAGTGACATGATCGGTGAGTACTCCCATAATTGCCAACATGATATGCAGTGGTCATCCTGCGAATGTTGGCTGTTCTAATTCGGGTATACAGACAAGAAATTCTGCTACAATACACCTGATAGCAAATTTAATTATAATTCAGAAGGCTAAAAACATCAAGTAGAAAAGACAATAAACAGGTACGACACTAATATTTTAAAAGAAACTCCGTACAAAGTGAATCCAGAAAGCTGACGATGAAAATATGGGAAGAATCTGCCAAATTTCAGACAACAAGCTAAAGACTTGCAGACTAAACAATGATAATTCTAAAGAAAAGATGGTTCTCGAATCTTGAAATTACGGAAATATGTGGATCGCATATTAGGAAGACTCTTAGCAAAAATACCCCACCAAAATATGAAACAGAAGAATCTAATAGGCCATCCTTATGGAAGAAGAGCGTTGATACTATTTAACCCATAACTGGAGGAAATGGTAAATGAAGGTAAACTCTAGAGATACAAGATCCAACAATAGAATCAAAATAAAAAAACATCCAAAACAAAAAAGGAAAAAGACTCCTGAAAAATAAAACACTCAAAATTCACTTTGATTTCATGATAATCCAATCCAAGACCAAAAGATCAAATCTAATTAACAAGAAGAAAACAAAATGACGCCTTGTGAACTTTGCTGTTTCAACAGATTACAAAGAGAAAGGAAAATGATAAAATGAATAAATAACAGGACCTTGCTAGAGAGATAAAATATTTGTGGAACATCAAGGTGACGTTGATACTGATCATAGTGGGAGCCCTTGAAACTGGAAAAAAGATCGAGGAAAACGGGAGATCATAGGAAGGATTGAATTTGTCTAGATAACAATTTTGCTGAGAGACAGAATTGTTAGAAGACGCCAGAAGATCAGAGGAAATTTGCGGTCAATCAGACTTCAGTGAAAAAAAAACAGCTGTTAAAACTCGCAGAAGTACAACCCGGCATCTATCGTAGAGAATGACACACACAAACTCCTATGAGACTTTGACATACAAACGGATCACCTAATATCGACCAGAAGACCAGACCTTATAATTATCAACAAAAAAAAAGAGAACTTGCAAAATTGTGGACTTTGCTGTCCCTGTGACCACAGAATAAAACTAAAAGAAAGTGAAAAGAAGGATAAGTACTTCGACCTTGCTAGGGAATTGAAAATATTACGGAAAATGAAAGTGACAATTACACCAATCGTGATTGGTGCTTTTGGTACAGTCATCAAAGGATTATTAAAGGGACAGGAGGACTTAGAGGTAGGAGGACGAGTGGAGACCATCCAAACTACTACATTATTGAGAACGACCAAAATACTCTGAAGAGTCCGGGAGACATGATGAGACTTTCTGTCACTCAAACTCCAGTGAAAGATCATCTGCTAAAACTGATGTGAAAAGCTCCCGGCTGACCAGAGAATAAAACTGAAAGAATGTTAAAAGAGAGATAAGTACCTCGCCCTTGCTAGAGAATCGGAACAACTATGGAACATGAAGGTGACAATTATATCAATTGTAATTGGCGCTTTTGAAACCGGATTAATAAAAGGCCAGGAGGATTTGGAAGTTGGCGGCTGAGTGGAGACCATCCAAACAACAGCATTATTGAAAACGGCCAGAATACTGGGAAGAGTCCTGGAGACTTGAGGAGACTTGCTGTCACTCAATCTCCAGTGAAAGACCATCAGCTTACGCTGATGTAAAAAAAACTCTAATGAGTAAATAATAATAATAACAGAAAACTCACTATGTTGGCAAACTATGTCATATAAAATCTACGAGACTTTAAACTAAATCTAACGCTTTTAAATGAAATAACATTGGCGACTGCTATAGTAATAAGCCCAGTAACCATAACACACAAGCAAAATAACATTAAGCAAACCAAATGGAAATTAAGAATACAAAAAGAAATAGAGAAGAAATATCAATATCCATATTTGATGGAATGAATAAGGGTGTCAAAGTGAAAAAAAAACATTCTAAGAAAATATTTGATAACATCAAATGATACGATCCCAAATAATAAAAGAAAAACTGAGAAAAAAATCCAATGTAAAAACCCAATGTATCCGAGGATATGAAAAACGAGCAAAATTCTTTAGACTCAGAAAATATTTCGAGAGGATCCCAAAAAATTATATCGCGAATTAGGAAAATATAGGCGTAATATATAATTAGGAGTGTTATATATGAAGCAATAAGAAATCATATAACAAGAAAGCAAGGTGGATCGAAAATATAAAAGACACTTATAAGAATAAAGAATCACAAATGTACGAAGATATAAATACTCTTAAACGCATTCATAAATGGAAGTTACCTGGAATAGCTAAAATAACGAATTTTTTTGCTCCATCCTCCACACATCAGCTAATGACGGAACTTATTTCTGAAATCATTAAAGAACCTAAAAAATACCTGATTGGCTCTCAGATAGAATAACATACTTACGACCAAATAAAAGGCAAAAAATCTAATGATCCATTACATAACTTCCCACAACATATAAAATAACAATATCGATTTAAAGAAGAGAATAGTCAAATTTATAGAATACAAGGATATCTTCCCTTTAGAACAAAAAGATTTTTAAAAAGAATCATATGGTTACAAAGATCAGTTCATCAAAAACAAGATGGTCATGGTGAACTGTCTATCCAAGTAGAAAAATCCAAGTATTGCTTTGATTGACAACCAAAGAACCTTTTGATAGCTTTGCCCACGTATAGATTCTAAAAGTTCAAAACATTTTCAAAATATCCCCCGTTATAATAATATTCCTAAAATGTAATAGAGAAAAATAGAATTCTACCCTTAGATTGATTTATTTAAAAAGTATTTTCAAAACTAATAATCCGAAAATGAACAATGGAATTTTCTAAGTAGACCTACTTTCTCCTCTTCTTTTTCATCGCGCTACTACATCTCTCCAAAAAACTTCAAAACGCTAAAACTATTACTAAATATAAAACTGGTGATAAAGCTACTTCTAAAAAAATAAGCCATCTATTCTATATGGACGATCTATGCCAAAAATAATCATAATTATTATCTTTACGTTGAACAGTCGAGAAGAAATGAATTAATAGATTTTCTGAGATCCCAAACAGCTTCGACCTTAATTGGAACTCAGCCCACTGGCTGCATTTCCATCATCAATGAACTTTACACCAAGAAATCCCATGTTTGACTGATACAAATTTCCTATTTACGACAATGATCGAGCCTTACTCGGCTATAAGACTTCATCGTATTTCGAAATCTGTTCTAGCAATTATGTTGCTTTTCATCAAATATAAAGATATGAACAAAATTCACCGTCCTTATTAATGAAACGTTTACTGTCCGTGTTTTTAAATAAAGAGTCTTTCAAAAAAGTTCATATCATTTGAGATGTACAGAGTGATTCACGAAAAATTAATATCAGTTCCTTATATAATAACTTGACCAATACTCGTTCAAATAATCTGAAATTTTGACAATATACGCGAAAACAACTCAAAATTCTAGGTTTAATGTTTAAATGTCTTTTCTTTTCAAGGAAATGACATTTACGTGGTGCCTTCAATAAGTTTTCAGACTTTTTTTTAAAGGCATTTAAAGTTGTCGTAGACTCTTGAAAATTCACTATGTTATTGCTATACATCTTATGAGATGACTGACCAATTTTTATGATTTCAGGTTCAAATCAACAGCTACAGAAGGAATTGGAATACACCCTACTAAAGCTTGATTGTCACAGCTGGTGAATTTTAAAAATGCAATCTGGACTTAAGAAGAACGATATGCAATAAAATTCTGTTTTAAACTTGGAAAAAATGCCATGCGATGAAAGCTGTATCTACTGCTATGAGCCAGAGACCAAGAGACAGAGTTCCCAGTGGGAAAATGCTGGCTCTCCCTGGCCCAAGAAGGCCAGACAGAGCAAATCCACCCACAAACTTTTGACGATCCCTTTTTTTGACAACACTGGCATGATCTACATGCACTGGGGTCCCACTGGACAGACAGTCAACAAGGAATACTATGTTGAGGTTTTAAGGAAGTTCAGGAAGAGATTCCGTCGGAAGAGGCCAGCACTCTTCAAATCGGGTCTGTGGCATTTCCACCAGGACAATGCACCAGTCAACAACTCCATCCTTGTCACAGACTATTTGAGCAAGATGGGCATCAAGACAGTTCCTCACCCTCTCTATTGTCCAAACCTTGCTCCCTGTGACTTTTGCTTATTCCCTAAGCTCAGAGGCTGTCGTTATGAGACAATTGAGGAGATAAAAGAGGCTGTGACGAAGGTCATTGACACGCTCACACAAGAGGACTTTCATGGGGCCTTCCAGAAGTTGTTGGAACGGTACAAGTGCATTGCATCTGGAGGAGTTTACTTTAAAGGGGACTAGAGTTTCATGTGTGTACTATCAATAAAAGTGCCCATACGAAAAAAATTTGGAAACATATTTAATGATCCTCGTATATATCTGAAAAAAGTATAATCAAAATTTTTACCACTAATTCCAACCTTATTTTATGAAAATAAGTGACAACATTGCAGTAGATATGAATAAGGGGGGGAGGGAAAGCTTCAAATCGACTTTTCAATTCGACTCCTTATGTTAAAATTGAAACCTAAAGAAATTTCTATCTTGATGAAAAACAGAGACAATTTCATTGCCTATTTAAAAATTAAAAATAAAGCATTATTGAGGAAAAAAAAATCGATAAATAGCCTCAGCTAAGGTCCTAATTCTGGTCGGACAAATAAATAAAAGTAAAAATCACTTCAAATAATAATTTGTAAGTATTATTAAATAAAGACAGAAATAGGAAATAATCGGTTATAGTAATGATTATGACATAATTGGATTTGGACTTTATTCTCATCCTAGACGAACCATGGACCGATTGGGTTTCCGTGGTAACTGCTGTTCATGGTGATGTTCAGTTTAGGAAGAAATGAAGAAATAAAGTTCCCTCTCCGTTAGCTATATCTCGGAGATATCAACAATATATATTTTCCATTGAAATCATTTTTCGTCGCACGATTCTCTATAATAATAACAATAATCATAACAAATGTTTTATGGAGGTGCGCGTGGTGTAATGGTTATCGTCGTAGGAAATGGACACGGCGACACGAGTTCATATCCTGCACGGGACTGATTGCATTTCACATTGCACCAATACCCTTGGGAAAGGTATGAATCCAATTATCCCCCCTCCAGCTATTGGTAAATAGTAGTACAGACTAGGTTCCTTAGCCTTGGTGAGGCAACTAGTCTAGGAGAAGGAAAACTCTGAATTCAAACCTGTTAAACTCCGCTTAAAAAATTGACCTTGTGTCATATCCTGCCCGAGCGGAGGGGTTGGTAAATATGATATGATAATGTTCTGACACAAAACAGCATCTGGCGGTGAGGCAACAGTTCTGGTTCTCTGGGGACTGTGAACAAACCGTCCCATTGCCATTACTCCCAGGTCCCCTATCAGTCGAAGCTAGAACCTGTTAGGTTCCTATCTATGTATTAATATGATTAATATTCGACGTGAATCCCATGAATCTATGCAAACAAATAATTATCATTAAATAGAATTATTCATGTGAGGTTGGAATAATTAAAACCATTTAATTGTATGGAAATTATTTGTGTTAAGAATATTTACTTGAAGCAATAATTGTTTAGGGTAATTATTAGATACTTTCAACCAAATAACTGTGTGCAAATAAAAAGCGATTATCAAATAAAGATATCAACTTAAAGCCATAAAATCATTATTATCAGATATAAATACTAGAAACCATATAACTCGGTATAAATTATTTGATTATTAATCAGGAATAGTTACTTTCATTGTGAAAAATTATTTCTATTAGATTAAAATACTTGTTACTATATAATTGTATGTAAATTATTTGTTTCATATAGGAATGCTTGAGCCGCTTGATTGTGTACAAATTGTTAGCATTAGATCGGAATACTTGAAACTATATAAATGTATGTAAATTATTAGTATTAGATTTGAATACTTGAAACTATATAAATGTATGTAAATTATCAGTATTACATAGGAATACTTGAAACAATAAAACTGTATGTAAATTATTATCATACAGCAATACTTGAAACCATACAGTTGTACAAACAAATGATTATTAATTAGAAATAGTTACTTGAAACCATTTGATTGTGTATAAATTATTAGTATTGAAAGCACTTAAAATGATATAACTGTGTGCAAATTAATTGTATTTGATAGGAATACTTGATAAAGGTATGTTGATAACAAATGATTAAAGGCAAATTAAATGTGCAATTCAAAGAAATGCAACGGAACATTTATAGAGGAATCTATTTCTGGCATCAAATAACCCAAAAGGAATTGATATACTGTTAAAAAAAATAAACCTAATAAATTTTATACTGATCCATTTGACTCATTGATGGAAGCTTGACAGGGGTCAGAGTGGACTCAAGACTTATGACAATAAATGGGTACTCGGCACTACCAGTGCTCCAGAACTGAAACCTCACCATCAGATGCAGTTTTGTATATTACCCAGGATACAATCTTACAACTTAGCAAAAAATTTAATCGACATATTCTAAACGCTGTCGACAGAGTGTTATATATATATATATATATATATATATATATATATATATATATATATATATATCGTGTTGCACTGTTAGCACGGATTTTCCTGACTCCCTCCCTCTCTGTTTCTGTCTCTGTCTCTCTGTCTCCATTCTTTCTTATCATCCATCGTTCCCGGCTGGTCTTCTAGACTATTTTCTGGATCCGTGCTGAGCTATTGTGGGTAAGTTCTTGTTGGTCAACAAACACAGTCATGTCTGTGGGAAGGTGGTCTATCGGAGAACGTCACTTATCAGTTCATCCTTGCTTCTCCAGCCGTGTACCACGTGTTTTGCTTGTTTTATTTGGATGGTTTTAGAGACAGGAGGTAGGTGGTCGTACAGCAGCAGTTTCGTGGGATGTTGCTACCAAGATTTGTTCAATTTAGCTCGTTGCATTCTTGTGCTGTTCCCGTCTAGCTTTTTCTCTATACACTTAGTCAGCGTCCATGAGGTGTGTCCAAATTGTTGAATTGACGCAACCGGTACTTGGAAGAAATCCTGTTTTATTTCATCGATACCTATCGAAAGCAGTCCATGCCTTTGCTAGGTGCATATTGATATCACTCTCTGTAAATGAGACACTGCTACCGAGGTACAAGAACTTGTCCACTAATTTCAGAGAACCTCCATTTAGAGTGGTGTCATCTTCTTGATTAAGACTCCGTTTTGTCTGCATTCACATGGAGACCAATGCCTCTTGCTGTCTGCTCCAGACTATGCAGCTGGGGTTCAGCTTGGGAAGGTGTATTTGCCTGAAGCGCTATGTTATCTGTGTAGCCTGTGTCCGTAATAGTTTCTGTGGGATATCGTCTGCTAGGCTTTTTTAGTGTAAAGCCATTTTCTTTTCTTAGATCAATTGACATTCAAAGTAAGTAGTGTAGGCAGATAGTGAACAGATATTGGGGCTAGTGAATCCTCTGGCAGAACACTAGCAACAATGTTGAAGAAGTCTGTGTCCCCATCCGGTGAGCGGACTTTTACTTTCGTGTTTTTATAGAGCATCATTCTTTGGGAGACCATATACGAGTAGTATTTGCTCCATCTTTCCTCTATATATCGAGTCAAATACCTTGGCGCATATATATATATATATATATATATATATATATATATATATATATATATATATGTATGTGTGTGTGTGTGTGTGTGTGTGTGTGTTAAGAAAAATCGAACCCTGTATACCAACATAAGTATGTTTTTACTACACAGATTTTTAGGTGAAGGAGGTTACGAAATTTATTCTTGATATACCAGCACTCTTCTGACCATTTTGCTGTGACGTCTGTCCCTAGCAAAAGGCTCACCATCATATCCACTTGTTTTTGATGAAATACGACGGCAATTTTGAAATTACAACAAATAATTTGATTTGCTTTAATTTCATAAAATTTCACTACACTTAAAAAGTAAATGAATTTATATTAAGTAGCCTCACCGAAGTATTATATTGAAGAGAGAGCGAGAGAAATGTAGTAATAGTTTAGAAATATCAACACTTGTTTAAAAAGCCTCAAGATTATTGTGTAAATTCTAAAAATTTATTTTCACATATTTTTATATCAAATGGAAAGTTGTAAAATTCAAAATTGAGGAAGGAGGAATAAATTTTATGACAAATATTGTTTATCATGAAGTTTTAAATATGTAAAATATTTTTCTGTAGTTTGATTTATTTGTTTATCTTATTCAATATATATATATATATATAATGTACATTGTTATATTTATAAATAAAATGCTCATTATAGGAGATAGAGTCTATGTAGATCTAAGAACAGCTTTGATACGAATCAGCGGCATCCAAGCGATCATTCTAACAGCACGACGATGATGATGATATATATATATATATATATATATATATATAGCATCAATAACCCCCACCCACACTAATAACTTTTACAAGACCATAACGTACATGTTTGATCACCAATATATATATATATATATATATATATATATATATATATATATATAGTGTATATCTGTATATACTAATGAAAGCGTAGACTTTCCACGAATTCCGTTAATTAATATTTGATTACTTTTTTGGGGGGACCAGGAGTAAATTATGTTTTTTCTTGAATGAGGAAATCTATTTAATACTCGAACATTCATTTTAGTATTTTTGTATATTCGACCTTATCTCCTGAATGGTACAGATGTTTTTTTCTTATTTCAAATTCTTTCATTCTCCTTGCAACGTTCTTTTGAACTCTTTTAAGCTTTGCCTATAGTCATTATTTGCAATAGTAATAATAATTCCACAGGGTTTTTTTTTTCTTTTTTTTTATAGGGTGCTTGCAAAGTCCAGTTTCCCATCTTCTTTCAGTTTTACTCTTTTGTTCTGCTAGAACTGTAACCTCAACGGTCAAACAAATTTTCTTATTATTATTTTTGATGACTAAATTTGATCTTTTTGCTTCGCCAAATTTTAATGCCACAAAGAATCTCTTTTTTAATTATCTAGAACAGATTATATTGTTGTTGTTGGTTTTGTCAAACAACAACAATAACTGCTACTACTACTACTACTACTACTGCTAATAATAATAATAATAATAATGATACTATTTTTCAAAATCAGTGGTAACTCGTGACTTAAACCGAAGGTCATGTGACAGCAATCTTCTCACTTATCCAACACTTTCAATATTATTGCTATTTTCACTGGAGCCATTGACATAATTACTATTTTACTCCTTGCGTGTTTTTCATACCAGTTTTAACTGGAGGTCTTTCACTGGAGTCTTAGTGACAGCAAGTCTCCTTAGGTCTTCCGGACTCTTCTTAATATTCTTGCTAATCTTAACAATGCTCTGGTCTGGATGGTCTCGATTATTTCTCTGGTCTTCATTTCCATCAGTCTCTTTTCCAGGCTCTTGGGGACCGTTTCAAGGGCTCTACTTACAATTGGTATCACCATCGCCTTCATGTTCCAAAGTTTTTCAACTCTCCGACAAGGTCCAGTAGTAGTAGTAGTAGTAGTAGTAGTAGTAGTAGTAGTAGTTGCTATTGCTGTTATAACTCACTGATATGCTTGAGTTTCTAGGAGATGCTTTTTTTTAAAAAAGAAACTGAAAAATATGTTTCCTTGTATTTACATACCATTACTTTGAGACGCAGTTTCTTCCAAGCAGTGGTCGTCTCGTTACTGCTATATGGATTCACTACATGGACGCTAACTAAACAGCTGGAGAAAAAGATAGACGGCAACTACACAAGAATGCTGCGAGCAATATTCAACAAGTCATGGAGGCAACACCCCACAAAGCACGAAAACTATCAAAGTTAGACGAACCAGACATGCAGGATACTGTTGGAGAAGCAGGGACGAGCTCATAAGTGATGTACTCCTATGGACCCCCTCATATGGCCGAGCAAAAGCAGGATGACCAGCTCGAACCTACATACAGCAGCTCTGTGAGGATATGGTATGTAACTCTGAGGACCTGCCAGAAGCGATGAACGATAGGGAGGAGTGGCGAGAGAGAGTCAAGGATATCCGTGTTGGCGGCACGACATGATTTGGAATGCATTTTTATTATTCTGATACCACGATATTTGCTCGCTTCGAGTATAACTGAGCATGTATCGGGTTACTAAAATAGAGGGTCTATATATTAAGTTTCATGTAATTCGAATGAAAGGCTCTATAGATGGCTATTGATATATCAGACTATATATATGGAAAAACTCTCTTAGACAGCAAATACATCTTTGTAATATGAAAGAAAGAAAAGTAAACGGATCGATACTATGCAATTATAAATTTATTTCGACAAGTCGTAAAAATAATTCATCTCTTCAGATGGCTTAAATAGAACGCAAAGAGAGAGAGAGAGAGAGAGAGAGAGAGAGAGGGAGGGAGGGAGGGAGAGAGATACATACATAAACATAATTTATCGGGGAGAAAAATTAATTTTTTGAATAAAATAAATAACTAAAATAAACTAATCATTATAAAATTAGATTATATAAAACATATATAAAAATATTAAAAAAGATGAAAATAAGAAAAATTAATTATTAATTATTATTTAATTAATATCAATTAGATTAATTAATATTTAATTATTAACATTGAAATATTGAAGGTAACAGCAAAGCAGATGTTTCAAGAAGTTATTAAACATTATAAAAAGGCCCAACCGAATTTAAATTTAAAGGTTGATCTTGTGAAAGAAGCCGAATTATTAGCTTGAAAATTGAAAACAGATGATAGGATAGAAAAATTAAAGATCAAAAATTCTTTTAGGGCCACAAGAGTAATTTTCATCGTAACAGGACATGTAGATTAATTAACCCCTCCAAAAAAACAAATGGGAAAAATTAGTCAGGTCATTTTGCTTGATATTTGCGCTACGCTTAGAATAGCTTTAGATATAAACAAATGACATA
Source organism: Sepioteuthis lessoniana (assembly GCA_963585895.1). NCBI lineage: Eukaryota > Metazoa > Mollusca > Cephalopoda > Myopsida > Loliginidae > Sepioteuthis > Sepioteuthis lessoniana. The sequence goes on from OY757909.1 coordinate 2,079,194, forward strand.
ACACAAATGATTGTCTCAAGTGGCTTAGGAATAAAGACAAAAATGATAAAGGCCTCTTTGTTAAATACGATGTGAGGGAATTTTACCAGTCTATTATAGAAAAAGGCTGTAGACGAAGCATTAAATCTGACTAAGGAATCTATATTAATACCAGAGGATAAGATTAATATCATTAAGCATTGTCGTAAACTGCTAATGTACCATAAAGAGGATTTGTGGATTAAAAAGGAACTTAGTGGTAACTTCAACAACCCAATTGGTTCTTTCGACGGGGCTAAATTGTGCGATGTCATAGGTTGCTTATTGTTATACAATCCCAATAGTTTTATTGACCCCAGTAACAATGGCCAATACCGAGACGATGGGTTGATTATTGTAGATGACTGCACACTTAGAAAAGGCGATATAATTAGGAAAAAATTACATTGGTTGTTCAATAAATTTGGATTTAAGTTGGACACCGAAATTAAATTAAAAACTACAGATTATTTCGACGTTACACTCAACTTGTATAACGGTACTGTGTTCCGACTTAGGAAAAACAACCAATAATCATGTTTTATTAATGAAAGTTCTAACCATCCTAGACAGATTTTCAAACATATCTCTAATGACATTATCTTTAGATTATCTATTAATTCTTCTAATATCGATATCTTCTTTTGAAATAAATACGATTAGGAGATGGCGCTAAAAAATAGGGATTACAAGGCCAAACTTGTTTATAAGACCATGGATGAAACAGAAGATGAACTTAATGGGAGGAATTACAGAGTAAGAAAAATCTAATGGTTTACGCCACCAAACAATATGGCCGTAGCTAATAAAATAGGAAGGGATTCTTTATATCATTAAAGAAAAATTTTCCTCCGTCAAGCAATTTATACAAAATATTTAACAAGAACACCGTTAATTTAAGATACAGTTGTATGCCCAATGTGGCAAACTTAATTAACAAAAGTAACAAAAAACACAGGAATAATCAACTCACTAAGCCCCGCTAAATGCAATTGTATCAATAAAGCCAATTGCCCCTTCAAGGAGAAATATCAATATGAATGTATAATACACGAGGTGGCGGTACACAACTTTGGACCTAACAACAGTAACGTTAGCTTTAAAGATAAAAAAAAAGTACATGTAGATTCTACCCAAAGACATTTCAAAAAAAGATATTTCAATCATAGAATTAGCTTTACACACAAAATATATAGACATAAAATTAGTTTATCTGTGTGGGAAGTTAAAAAGAATCTCGGTACAATATTAAAATAGGAGGTAGTAAAAAATGCCATAAATATAAAGCAGAGGATAAATATTGCGATTTATGTATGGAGGCAAAACTTGCCATAGTCTCCTACAATAATCCCAATGAATTACTTAACCAAACGTCAGAATTACTTAATGTTTGTAGGCATAAAAAAGTTCGATTGTTTGATCGGTCAAGTATTTTATATTTTTATGTTAATTTTATTCTTTCTAGCGGCTTTTTAATCAATAAAATGTAGTTTTGTCCAACCTTTCTTTGGTTAAAAATATTCTGATGATCCAGTTAGGTGAAATGTGTATGTATGTATGTATGTGCTTATTTACACGATTGTTTCTTCTCTCGCGGTGACTAAGTTTCATGCGGGAAATGGTATCATATGTATGGTAACTGCTACACCTTTGATGGATGATAGCTGTCTCATTAAACTTGTGAAAAATATACATAGCTGCGTCGAATATTAACATAATAAGACATTCATTTGTACGTCGTTGGATTATTGTAACATAGGCCGGTACGATACTTATGCCATTCTCTGCGTCTAAATAGCTACAACCCAGTGACAAGCAGAGCAAAATAACTAGTGACTATACAAACAGCGGTTTTTTTTTTGTTTTTTTTTTAATTTTGGAGTAGTCTTTTTGACTTTTCAAAAGATACCAAGAAATCAGCAGAGATTCAATGCCGAAACTTTGACTTTGGAATAAACTTCTCCTTGAAGGGTTGATCCTCATCGCAAAAATAGTTAATAAAGACATACAATAATCATTGAATATTCTTATTAATGAACATATCGATTAATACATAAAGATAACAAAACAAATTCGGGGAGACTTATCACTTGTTATTAAAATTTTTTTCTAAGAGAATCAATTCAAATTGATTTTACTTTGACAACCTTGCTCTGTTACTAAAGTACATTATTATTGATTTCAATAGATCTTGTCCAGCTTGGTAAATAACTATTTACAGACACACACACACACACACACTCACACACACACACACACACACACATACACACACACACACACACGTGCATATCTGTATGTCTGAATATATATAGATATATACCTATATATATGAGTATGTATGTATTTATGCATGTAGGTACAATTATCCAAGATTGGATCAAGTAGTCATTTGCTATAATTTCGATAGGAAATTTTCAGCGCATATTGATGAATTATGAGGATTCAGATTCATCCCTGAACAAAATAAAATGATCAGGAAAGAGATTAATGGGGAAAATAAAATCCTACGAAACTGGCATGCTTGCACACACACACACACACACACACACACACACATATATATATATATATATATACACCACTTTTTAGCTCTCTGGTTTTACTAACAACACTTCTTTAGCATCTTTCATTATTCCCATATATATATATATATATATATATATATATATATATATATATATACGGGGATCATTAATTATGTTTCCAAACATTTTTCGTATGGGCACTTTTATTGATAGTACACACATGAAACTCTAGTCTCCTTCTAAGTAATCTCCTCCGGCTGCAATGCACTTGTTGTACCGTTCCAACAACTTCTGGAAGGCCCCATAAAAGTCCTCTTATGTGAACGTGTCAATGACCTTCCTCACAGCCTCTTTCATCTCCTCAATTGTCTCAAAACAACAGCCTCTGAGCTTAGGGAATAAGCAAAAGTCACAGGGAGCAAGGTCTGGACTATAGGGAGGCTGAGGAACTGTCTTGATGCCCATCTTGCTCAAATAGTTTGTAACAAGGATGGAGTTGTGGACTGGTGCATTGTCCTGGTGGAAATGCTACTGACCCGATTTGAAGAGTGCTGGCCTCTTCCGACAGAATCTCTTCCAGAACTCCCTTAAACCTCAACATAGTAACTCTAACCCTAACCCTTTGGCCAATCAACTGTGGTGTATTAACTTCCCTACTCCTCCCTCACCTCTCATCATCCATCACAGACTGCCTGCGTTCCTTGAATCTCTTGTGCCACTCAAAAACTGATGCTCGATTCATGCAAGATGGTCGAAAAGCAGTTTGAAGCATTCCATACGTTTCTGTGGCATTTTTCCAAGTTTAAAACAGAATTTTATTGCATATCGTTCTTCTAAAGTGTCCTCACGTCCAGATTGCATTTTTGAAATTCACCAGCTGTGACAATCAGGCTTTAGTAGGGTGTATTCCAGTTGCTGCTGTAGCCGTTGATTAGAACCTGAAATCATAAAAATTGGTCTCATAAGATGTATAGCAATAACATAGTGAATTTTCAAGAGTCTACGACAATTTTAAATGCCTATACAAAAAAGTCTGGAAACTTATTGAAGACACCACGTATATATATATATATATATATATATATATATATATATATATATATATATATATGTATATATAATTATATATATATATATATATATATATAACTGTAGAATAGAAGTTGTAAGTATTAATTTCTTGATTTGTATTAAATTCATAAATCTTAATAATGATTAAAAAGCAAACAAGTATACTAGTTAACAGATACAAACACACACGTACACGCACATATACATCCATCCATACATGATATACATACATACATACATACATATATATATATATATATATATATATATATATATATATATATATATATATATATATATAATAACTCCATTTAAGAGTTACATTGTGCATAATCAGAGGGATCTATACGTCACACACACACACACACACACACACACACACACACACACACATATATATATATATATATATATATATATATATATATATATATATATATATAAATGTTTCCTACATGTGGGTGAGTCAGTATGCTCGTTATTCGACATTAAGAAGCTAGCTGAATTTTGTTCAATCTGCTTAACTAAATTTATTGATGCTACGTATTGCCAAAGAAGAAGATTATGTTGAAAAATAAACATTTGGTTTGTAAACAAACGTTTTTTGCATTAATTAATCACACACAGAAGAAAACATACACATTCATACACATAAGAAAACATACACCTAAACACACGCACAAGAACACACCAACACACGCACTTATATATATATATATATATATATATATATATATATATATATATATATAGATAGATAGATAGATAGATAGATAGATATCGTGTAATGAACAAAACTTATAAAGACGTTTTCTCTTTCGTCAAAAAAGTGCTCAAACACTGGCCATTTGAGTAGGATAAAACTTAAAATAAACGAATTATTTTCAAACCTCTACATACCAGTCGCATGGCTATAAGTTTCATGAATTTTAGAAAAAAATATGACCTTTAGATGAAATATCTTTCATATAACGATTGTAATTATTTTAATACATGAAACTTGGTCATCATACTAACATGAAGAGACAAGAAAACAATTTATTTTAAGTTTTAAATAAATAAATAAATTTATATATGTGTGTGTGTGTGTGTGTGTGTGGATAGATGTGTCAGTGCATTTGTATCTCCAGTGCCAGTTACGTGTTACCCGTTGATCAGTCTTCAGAGTGAAATTGAAAATTCACCCGTTTCCTCTTCTAACCAATGAAATATTTTCGATACGTGTAATATTATAAAATTTCTCTACTTCATCAAGAACCAACTCCAAATTGCTCGTTTTTGTAAAAAAAAAAAAAAAAAAAAGGAAGATATTGCAAACCTTTTAGATAATAGTTTTATTTCAACGATCCCTACAACCCCGTGTCTCTTGCAAAGTCATTCTTGTAATCTCTAAGATAACAAAATAATATAATAACAATTGATTAAAAAAGGAACCCCACAGCAGCATCCTTTAGCGGAAGAAGAGCACCTGTAAGTTGTTCAATGTTCTATAAGAAGATCTTAATAGCAGTAGCAGCAATACCAGATACTATTGTGTATTATTAGTGAGCAGAGTGAACCGAGTAGTTTGAGGTTTTTCTCTGATATTCTAAATAATTGAAAAGTAGATTTACTATTCGACAATGAAGACGAATTTGCGGTAGGGTGGGTTACCGTCGATTTGCTCGATCCTCCAACAACAAAATAAATGCAGCAGTTTCTTCCTTGCTTCGAGATTCGTGTTTTTAAATCATCAGCGAACGGCACGTTTGCAGCAGGTCGTTCTCTCCTCTCTCTTTCTCTCTCTCTCAAGTGGTCTCTTCTTTTTCTTCCATGTGGACAGTGGTCGACTGTTCTGTGTTTAGCCGCTCCAGTGTGCTAGCTACCACCAACCGACTAACCACTAGATTATAATCTTCTTCGAAGGTTGTGCTCTCTCTCTTTCTCTCTCTCTCTCTCTCTCTCTCACACACACACACACACACACACACACACACACACACACACACACACACACACAATCTATCTATCTCTCGCTTTCTTTTTTCTTGCTGCCCTGTTCCGACTCTTCATTTCTACTTATAGCTTAGTAGCAAGCAAGACCTCTCGTTTTAAGAGTAAAACTGTCGACTCGCTTGCTCAGTTTGCCTGCTTGCTTGCTGTGTGTGCTATTGTGTAGTTAGTTGATTGGTTTTCTCTGCTATCCTTTCCGCTGAAACGTCCCAATTATATTTTATACATCATTTTTCTCTCCTCTGTCTCTTTTCTCTCTCCCTCTCTCTTTCTCTTTCTCTCACTCTCTCCCCCACTTTTTCTATACCCTTTTTTTTCATATCTTATTTTCTAAACCAACCAAGGCCCAAATCGACTCTTTCTTTCTCTCTGTTTGTCTTTCTATAAATTCTTTGTTTTTACGCACGCACAAACATTAGCGTCCTTTTTTACGGATTCCTTTTTCCCAAAACGGACAGACACCTATATTTTCCCTTTCAATTCAGGTTTAGAATATATAACTATAAAAAAAAGTAGCTGCAAGTAACTGATATATATATATATAAGGGTAAAAAAGAGAAAGAAAAAGGTACAAGGGATTGATTTTTTGTTTATTCTTTAGAAGAGATTACTCCAAAAAAAAAAAAAAAAAAAAAAAAGAATACAACAAAGAAAAAAAAAAGCAGCACCCAAAACGCTCTTGCAGAACCAAATAAAATAAAAACGGACCCCTGATCAATTGCTAGCATCTTTTATTTTGCTGAAAAAGAAGCGTATACCAAAACGTCCCAAATGACATTTATTTTTCAAAGGACTAACCCTGGCTCCAGCAGGCCATTCAGGAGGATGTTACTGGTCGTTAATGTTCTCCTGCTTTTTATTGTCCAAGACGTATCTTCCCGAGCGTTTGGTGGAGCGAAGTCACAAAAACCAAAATGTGGATACGAGGTAAGTAAAAATAAGTGTTTTTAAAATCGTTATTTCTGCTCCATGAAATTCTATAAGAAAATAAATAAGACAAAATAATTAGACGAATATATTGGTATATAATAAAGATTTTCTAAGAAATTGTTTTTACATGGAAACAGCATGTTTTGCCTATGGGATAAGGATTTGTTTTTGGTTTATTTTTGTTTTGTTTGTGTCAGTGTGTCGTATATTTTTCCAATGGTAGACTAATGTTTATAACCATGTGTAGTAGTGGTAGTAGCAGGAGCTTTAATGGTTCAATTCCTGTCTAAAGTCAAAGTGTCTGTTTTTCTGTAATATTGGAGAGATTTTCTGGGTTTTGCTAAAGGGCATTTTTCTTTTCTTTTGTATGTAAACGATAATCTATAATCATTGGATCGACTTTTGTATTGTTTTAGATTTTTTTTTAATCCTCGCTGTGAATATCATAATTAATTTATCAAGATTTTTTTAAGTCCATGTTTATATGTTTACGGGTAAAATGTTGATCTGTAAAAGGAAAAGAATTTTCTTCATTCATTCATTTTCCTTGAAAATTATGCCATTCCTATCAACGCGTATCTATCAAATCAACTCCGTGTTTTTCCCGCATGTACAAACATTAAGCAACAACTAAAACCTTTTGTATTTAAGCGTGTTTACATAACACATTTTATGCATCCTGTGTTTTTTTTTGGGGGGGTTTAATGTTGTTTCAAGAGATCCATCGTTAAAAGTATATCATTTGCAAATAATTTTAGGGAATATATTAAAAGCAAAAAATAAAAATAAATGAGGACAGAGGTAAATTGCATTTCACCCAATTATTATTTTCGGTCGATACAACAAACTATTTTTTAAAATTTGTCTGTTAACCCCGGAAAAAGCCGATGTACGGGAACCAACAACAGCAACAAATACTCAACAATGAGTTCAAAATTTCTATATTTACATTGAATTAAGTGTTTTGTGAGTTCGCGCCTTACTGAGTATTCTCATGCAAGTGCTCTTGTACTCAAAAGACGCCACCTTTAAATAATCACAAGGAACTAAAGGTAAAAAGTAAAGAAGAAAAATAAAATACCATTAAATGAATCATAATAAAGATAAGCGGATGCATCACCAAGATATAATGATTAAAGAATTAGTCTCATCGGCCATTAATACCACTGCTAGTTCGATCCTCATTGGGGACCATACATTTGTGGCCTTAAACTATACTAAGTTAAACTGAGTCACCCCAAAATAGATTTGCAATCAAATCAAGCTAAAAGCACCGGTTCCCATTTGATCAACAAAGTTAAGTAACGTTAAACCTGAGCAATACTGCGATGGGTGATCACTTAGGAACACCAGAGACTGTAAACAAGTTTCAGGCTTCTTTCGGACAAAGCTTAGTAAATAATCCTATAAAAGATACATTAGGCAAATCTCTACACAAATATTTATGATCCTAGTGAAAGATTTGATATTGATAACGGGAAATGATTTGATGTTTTTTTTTTAACCCAACATAAATCGTTATTTACAAAAAAAAAAAAAAATTACCCGATGAATCGGCTGCTGGTGATGTCCAAAATTGATTGGCGAATAATAAAATAATTTCCCACAAAGAAAAAATTATTTTTCTTTTTTGGAACCATTTACAACTCCAGTATATGCTCCACGTATTTTTATGAGTGTATCTACAAATTTATTTATGTACGTATAGAATACACAAGAATACACATCGATGTTTGTAAATGCATAGAAGTATTATTTAGTTTTGTATATATATATATATATATATATATATATATATATATATATATATATATATATATATATTCATGGGTGTGCCCATTCTCGAATGATATATACTTCGGTATATTTACTTAAATATATGTCGTAATGAGATAGATAGATAGATAGATAGATAGATAGATAGATAGATAGATAGATAGATTTCAACTTTTAAAATTTCATCTATAAATTGTTACAACTAAAACAAATTAATAAAAGTTTTACTGCTAAAATTATTGATGAAACTGCCAGAATTATTTATAAGATTATAAAAATTATGTATGTAAACTGATTGATTGATAAAATCATCGAAAAATTATTGATCAAATTATCACAGTTAAAACTATTGATTAAACCCTCAGATACGATAGCCACAGAATGTTATGTCTAGTTAGGAAATATAAATATATGAATTATGTCGGAGATAACTTTGAATATCGAAAGATTTCCCAAACATTTCTTTTATTCTTTGGAATGTTCCAAGACGAATAATTTGAGATTTAGACTTAATCTTTCTATTATTCTGAATATGAACAATGCGATTGCAATAAAAATCCTTCATATGCCAAATGTCCATAAACGTGTATAATCCTCTGAAATAGTGTACGTTTCTTTTGGTTAAATTGAGAAAATATACCATATATGGGTAATCCTTATTTTTTGCTGTATTATATATATATATATATATATATATATATATATATATATATATATATATATATATATATATATATTACCAAGCTCTCCGCACAAGCAGGATGCGACACAAGGTCTATTTTTTAAACAGAGTTTAATAGGTTTTAATTCAGAGTTTTCGTTCTCCTTGTTTTATAATGGTTAAAGAGCCCTTTCTGCCCTACTATTTACCCATAGTTGGAGGGAGAACATTTGGATTCGTACATTTCCTAAAGGTTTTAGCACTATGTGAAATACAAACAGTAACGTCCAGGATTTGAGCTCGAGACACCATTTCCTATAACAGTAACCATTACACCACGAACGCCTCCTTTATTTATTTATTTATTTATTTTTTATATGTGTGGGACTTTTTAAAAAATAAGTTTTGTTGATTTAGTTCTAATATTTAAAAGAATTGTCCTACAATTCACATATCACAAGAGCACCATTTTTTTGTCTTGTTTGTTTTTTGTTTTGTTTTGTTTTGTTTTTTTCATTTTGAAAAAAAAAAACAATTTTTATTTCTACAAATAGAAATATGATTGATTAACTGATTTTAACGACATGTTAATCCGCGTGGAGTTATTTCGAGGCTAAGGAATTATATTTTTTATATATTCGTATTTACAATTTTTTGTCTTGTTTCTTAAGAGTTTTTTTTTTTTTTTTGTACACGGTCCTATCGAATATGAATAATTTTCAAAAAGATCTATTTGACCAATAGGTGGCATCATTACAGATATTACTACTCTGGATTAGAGTGGACTGGGAGTAATGGCAATGATGGATGATCCACTCTGGCAGAGTTCCAGAACTGGTACAGATACACTTTAGTGTCATATCCAAGACACCCCTTTTGGTGGAAATCTTACCCCTCTGCAGCTGAGGTGGGGAGATACAGTCAGCGTTTTTCTAAGCCCCACCGAGGGGCGTAATACAAATTTGAGGACTTTTTTTCATCATCATCATTTTTTTTTCATCTTATTTATTCATTTATTTTTCCTCTTTGGTCGCCGTTGAAAGTTTCAATCAGATCTTTTGCAAGAAATATAGAAAGCATGAACGGATTAACTATAGTTTCGGTCCTCGGAGTAAAAAAAAACGTTTATTAGTCTCTTAAACCATCCTACCATCCATTTAGAGATAAAAAATCTTAATCAGAAATTTGTAAGCTACCATGTCACCGTCCAGCAGGTTAGCCACTGGGACTCCCCAGTTTGTTTTTCACCAAAAATATTGGGAAATCTTTTGGGGTGTTTCTTAAGAGTTTTTTTTAATTTTATTTTGCACTAGGTCGAATCGAATAATAGTCAAACAGATCAATTTGAACCATAGATGAAACCCTAACCCGAAGAAGGATATTGTTATATTGCTATAAAGCAAACTATAGAACAACGGAAATTTGTCATGAGAAAACATTTTAGCTGTTAATACCTTGATTGATTTGAGGCCAATTCTAAAATGGGACTTTAGGTATATGGTCATCTTGGTGAATTTGACCCTCAGGCATTGTCCGGTTGGCTGCCTACCTCTAATCTGCTGTTTAGGATCGATAAAAGCCGTTAACATTCTTATATATATATATATATATATATATATATATATATATATATATATATATATATATATCTCAATTAGTTTTTGATATTTATTTGGTTTGGTTTGGGTTCTATGTTTGTCTGTATATCAACTTTTGTGGCTTATTCAAGCCAAAGCCACCTTCGTAGAAAAACTGTAGTGATACAATTTAACCCATTGTTCGGGGGGATAAGGGGTTCATACTTTTCCCGGGGAGGGATTAGTCCGAAAGTGAACGTAGTAGCGTTACTGGAGTTCGAACTCACTTACTACGATGTCATAGTTCTGTACGTAAGCCACTAAGGCACGGGAAATCCCCTTTAGTATTTAATACTTCGATTATGACATTGATTTTTTTGTTGTTTTTAAAGGATCTCTTTTGATTATATTTCGCTGACATTCTTCGCGAGTTTCTACATGTTTATTTTCTTTTTCAGCCTTTCAAATTAAAATCTTTCAGTTAAAAAAAACCAAACTATTTGTCGATTCAATCCGTGAATTCCAAACATTTTTCTAATTGTCATGGAACGTTGCTTACAACAGAATAATGCAAATGAAGGAAAGAAGATTGAGTTGCCTGAATCTTTAAAATAGAGATGAGGTGTTTCCTAGAAAATCAGCATTCAAATACAGGACTCTTACCTGGATTCAAACACAGACTTGATTTTATTTCATTCTTTGCAAGTTATTAATACTAACAATATTTACCCAACCCCTCCGCTCGGGCAGGATATGACACAAGGTCAATTTTTTAAGCGGAGTTTAACAGGTTTGAATTCAGAGTTTTCCTTCTAGACTAGTTGCCTCACCAAGACTGAAGAACCTAGTCTGTCTTACTATTTACCCATAGCTGGAGGGAGAATAATCGGATTCATACCTTTCCCAAGGGTATTAGTGCTATGTGAAATGCAATCAGTCTCGTCCAGGATTTGAACTCGTGTCGCCGTATCCATTTCCTACGACGATAACCATTACACCACGGGCAAGTTATTAATAAGTTTATTAATTATGTGACAGAAATCTGAATGATAGCAAGTCTCTTCAGGTTTCCAATACTCTTCTAGATTATTCAAGCTGATTTGAACAATGCTGTAGTTTCTATGGTTTTGATTCTTCCTCTGATTTCCAATTCTTTCTGTCCCCTTTCCAAGTCCTTGGTGACTCTTCCAAGCGGTCTAATTGATATCATCGTCACCCTCATATTCCACAAATTGTTTTAGTTCTCAAGCAAGGTTCAAGTAGTTGTTTATCTTTTCGTTTTCTTTTATTGCCATTCGGTGATCCACTGGAATAACAAAATCCACTTAACGGCAAGTTTCTTTTTTCTTCTTAATTATCTCCAGATCTTGTCTTCTGGTCAAAATTTGGTGATCCGTCTATATCTCAATATCCCTGAGAATTTTATGCGTTTCATTTCGTATCATTCTTTTTTCTTATTGAATTTTTATTGATACCGAGAGACTAAGTGAATGCAAGTCTCCCCATATCCATAGCACCTTCATTGGTACATTAGCAGAATCTAGCAATACCGTGGATCTGGACTGTCTTGACTCTTTTTCGAATTCATCTAATATTGTCTTTTCTTTTTCTTTCTTTTTTTTTTTTTTTTTTTTGAGGGGAAGGTAGTTTTACAAGTGTTCCAACTAATAAAATCAAAAGCTCCCAGGCAAGGTTCTGGTATTTTCCTAATCTTTTGTTTTCTTTTGTTTTCCCTATAATTTGCTGTAATAGCTTTGTTTACGCTGATGAAATCATATTCGGGTGAAATGGTGGGGTGGGGGAGTGCTGAATTTCAAAGTTTTAATAAAACTTTAATTTCTTCTATTCCATACATAAGTAATTTTGTTCGAATAATTCAATAAATTCGTCAAAGTTTTAGTGACACAGTAAATTCTAGTCTGGTGGGATGAAACCAAAATCACCGTAAATATTTTATCACTGAAGACATTTAAATCCAATTTACATGGAAACAAGTTTCTCATCTTTGCCCACTGACTATTACTCACCGCTGCACGTTGCTTTGAATCATTTTCACTGCCAAAATGGGAAAGGGAAAATTAATCTGCCAATTCAATTTTTTTTTATTTATTATCATCTAAAATTTGTTCTTTCATCGCTTATTGTGTGTCATACATTAAAAACAAGAACGAATTGTCAGTGGTCAGGAATTATTTCATGTAATTAAGAACAGATGAAGATTATTTAGATGATATAAATGAATCTATAGAAATACATTGAAAATTATTCTACAATAGAAATTCATTGAAAATTATCTTAACTATGGAAATATATTGAAAATTATTTTACTACTGAAATGCATTGAAAATTATTTTTACTACGAATGTGCATTTAACATCATTTTGCAATAGAAATCCATTGAAAATTATTTTACATTAAAAATGCTTTGTAAATCTGAGAAGCCGTTGACAATCGTCAAAAATGAATGCAGATTTTACTGATAAAATTGTAACATTTTGTATAAATTATTAATATATTTTATTTTAGTAACTTTAAAGCATTGACTTTTGTCAACTTATAAAATATATTTTATAAAACAGGGTATTGTAATTATATAGGCAAGTCCTCGTTGCGTAGTAAGTACCGAGTTGAATTTTAACACCGTAGTGAGCGAGTTCGAACTCGGCTCGCGCTATTACGTTCAGTTTTTTAATAGTTTTAAGACAAAACTGTGATAAATATGGACTATGAAAAAGAAGAAAGGAATAAGTCTGAGATAGTGGTTATTTTTATTATTGTGAGAATTTGTTTTCGGAATAAAATGTTTCTGCATTTTTGTTAAAGATCAGAAACCCTTCTGTTCGACGGCCTTTCATATTTTTTTGGGTTTGTTTGTTTGTGTGTGTGTGTGTGTGTGTGTGTGTGTGTTTCTAAATCAGCCTTTTAATGCCCTGATAATGACAGTGAAGAAAACAAAAGCATTGTGGTCTTTTATACATTAGCATACGAAGGATCTTTAAGTAAACAGTAGGGCAGAGTGGGTTCTTTTGCCTCGGTAAGGTAACCATTCTAGGAATGTCTGAATCAAAACCAATTTTACTCCGATTAAAAATTTAAAATATGTTCGGTAAATATGCATACACACACACGCACGCTCTCTCACACACACACACACACATATATATATATATATGTAAATATATATGCATATTTTTCGTGTATCACACGTAAAACTTTTTCATACCCAGAAGAATCCACAACACATTCACCCATATCTATAAAGTGGACACATAGTGACCAGCTCAGTCGGCCGTGGCTGTAGAATATACCGACTCTATGTCTGCAGAAGGGTAAGACCTCCTCCTCACCAAAGAGTGTCTTGGATAAGACGCTAAACTCTATCGGATAGTGAGACCGCTATCTTGGATCCTTGGGGAATGTGGAGTACTCCTTCACTGGCACATTATTCCCATGTCTACTCTGACCTGGAGAGGGAGTACCCGCTAGCGTCTCCTCTATGGGTCAAATAGAACTGTTTATCATTTACTATACTTGAAACCATGAAACTGTGTGCAAATGGAACTTTTAAAGTTATACAGCAATACTTGAAACTATTTAACTGTGGGTAAATAGAACTGTTAGATATCAATACTTGAAATCATTTAACTGTGTGCAAACAATAAATAACAATACTTGAAACTGTTTAACTGTGTGAAAACGAGTGAACTCTGGCTCATTTAAAAATGATGTTACCAATAAATCATTCACTTAAAATCATATGGTTAAACTGGATTTGGCATTAAATAACCATCAGGGTTTGATATGCCATTAAACCAAGTAATCTAACCTTTTCAAGTGGCCTAGATTAGTTTAACACCAAGTATTAAGCACTCAGTGAGAACAGAACTCACTAACAGAGGTTTATGAGGCTAACTGAATCCCTGAAATGCCAGGTAGACAATTCGAGGTACCTCACACATCAGGTGACGTTTTAGAATTTTGTTTATTTTAAAATTAAATTTCATATTCAAGTTAAAATTAGGAGATATTGATTCCCAAGATGTTTTATAACAAAAACAATTATCTAAAATTGAGATTGGCTCTGTGGATAAATAAACTTTTAAAGTAAGGCATGTCGAAATATATTTTATATATTAAACAGATTATTCATTATAGTTTTTGTTTACAGAAAAGAAACAAAACATATATGATGGATTGTTATCTTTTTACTTTTAGTTTAATATTCCCTTGACTCTTTCTTGCGCCAACCGTTCCCATCAGTCATCGATCTTTTTAAGTCCACTCGATGTCACTCAGTGTCTTCACCGAGCTGATGAATGTAAATTCTTGTTGATCGGTCAAGACTGGTGAGTCTAAGTGTAGGGGTCCACCAAAGAACGTCACTGATGAATTTGTCCATACTTAACCGGCAATGTTCAGCATATCTTTCTTGGATTGTTTGTGAGATGGGAGGTAAGTGGGCGGACAATTGCTGCTTTTTAGGGTACTGCTTCCAGGATCTGTTTAAACAGCACACAGCATTATTCTGTCGTTTTCAAGTAACCCCTTCTCCAATCATTTCGTTAGAATCCAAGTGGTGCATCCATACAGTCGTACAGACGTAGCTATAGCTTGGAAGAATTCTCATTTTATTCTATCAGAGACATCAGTTTATTATTGTTGATTGTCAATTGCAGTCGATGTTTAACTATGCTTTCAGTAGATGAGATATTGCTACCGAGATATAAAAACGGATCTACTAATGCCATTTAATGTGAAGATGCTACCATCTTGATTAACTCATGTTTATATTTGTAGTGATAGGTTTTTTGGTTCACTTTTCCTCAATCAAATTTCTATAAATTTCACGGCATTGTACTCAAATGTGTGTTATACATGGCGGTTATCATGGTGGGGAATGGACTCAGCGACCTAAGTTCAAACCTGAACGAGGCTGTTTGTGTTTCATTTTATGCTAATGTTCTTTGGATGGGCCAGATTGGGCTCTTTAATCTTCGTACAGCAAGGAGAAGGAAAAAAAATTAGACCATCTGTATCCGTTTAAAGATTGACCTAGTGTTGTATACCGGAGATAACAACAGCCAACCACTCTTATGTATAAAAATATAATCTGCTTCTTTTCTTTCCCTTTTATTAGGAAATGTACGAAAAAGTGGAGTTAAGGAGAGGGTCAAAGATGGCTGAGTTTGCATACACTTAAGGGTGAGATATAAATCTTCAGTAAACTGCTTTTTTTCCGTTCTGCTTTCGCGAGACTGGTACAGGGCCAACTCAAAACATTTAATCATATCAACTTCTACAGAATCTCGACTTAAAGGCCTTTTCAAAACACCGAATCATCTTAGATTCTCTTTACTTTAGCGAGTCTCGTGCAGCTCAGGGCTTTCTCTACCTTTCAACCCTGGACAGTCTGGCACAAAGCCAGCACCCAGAGCGGTGTGACGTCTAGTGGCTATCTTGCCGGCTCCTTCGTTCTCTCTGGGTCGAAAATCTTCAGTGGTTATATAATTTTCAGGACACCCATGCAATCCTTATGGTTACACTTCCTTTCGGCATGCCACTCACGTAGTTCACGTGGCATCCCCACCTCAAGAAACAAGTGGGCATCCTGTCATGCCACTTACGCAATCTACGCGTCATGAACATTTTCTCAGCATCTTCTTCCGACTCTCTCCTTACTAACAACTTAAGAATCCGATCGGAGGTCAAATAAAACCATACTATTAGGTCCGTGCGTTGGATATAAATAGCAAACAGCAAAGCTGAATCGAGGCTAGTTCATTTCAACCATCGTAATGATAAGACCCACCGGCTCTGAGGAAGCAAAAACAATCAAACCTTTTTGTCATGTTTTGTAATTTATGTCTTTATTATTTACATTAACGATCTTAAAACTTTCTTACTCCATGCTCAAACTTACAGAGATTAACTAATTTATGTCCCCCCTTTTACAATATCCTCTCAGCGGATGCTTATCGTAACCAACGTTGTTTACAAGGTTCTAGATAGATCAAAAGCCCAAAAAAGTTTATCTTCTTAACGTAAATGATGATAGACAAAAGATTTATATTGTGAAAACAGCAATATAAGATTTCGCAGTCACCATATATATATATATATATATATATATATATATATATATATATATTGTGACTGCCAAATCTTGACAGATAATAGCCGTCTTTACTACCAAAATTACTACTCAAACATCCTTAATGACTTATTAAACTTGTGAAAAATATACTAGATGCGTAAAGATAGGTTAGCAAGACATCTGTATGTCTTTGGATTATAGACAGACGCTTGTACGGCACTTATGGAACTCTCAAGTTCTTTGTAGTCCTAACTCAGTGACAAGCATTTTATTTCAGAGTAGCTTCTCTTAGCCTTTTCTTGTCAAAGGATGTGTATAAGTTAGCAGAGGGTTAATACTGAAGTTTCCTTCTTCAATTTTGATTTTAGAGTTAACTTCTCTTTGAAGGCTTGCCTTCATCATGACTGTCTTTCGACTGCAGCCCCTTCTAATCCTAATATATATATATATATATATATATATATATATATATATATATATATATATATATAACGGATACGCATTTCGTTTTTATATTTGGTTTATTATTATATTCAAGTATTTACAAATGTCCATAAAAATCAGTCACATGAAATTTCAGTTTTAATTTTGTAGATCTATTTTAGAAACACAGAGGAAAAGTGAATGAATACTTCCTTCTTCGGTTTTGATTTAGACTTTAACTTCTAGAAGGGTTCTCTTCGTTACGGCTTTGTCATTAAACTGGAACCTCTTGTATTCTTCACCCTGTCGGCTGCGGCTGAAGAATGCAGAAGTGTTAAGACCTCCCACACATACACACACGTACCAACAGTTCTGGGTTTGATACGAAACTGTATCTGATGGTGAGGCTCCAATCCAGACCTTGGAGCTTTGGAGCATGTGGATTACTCCTTCATTGCCATTACTCTCAGGACCACCACAACCCGGACAGATATTACCTATTAGGGTACCATCTATGAGTCAAAACTCTTTTAACTATTACTATACTTAAAACAGTTTAACTGTAAGTAAAAAATGATTCATATCAAATTAGATAAGAATAATTGATAAATAGAAATGCTAAGGTTAAATAGCAAATACTTAAATATTCATTTAACTGAGTGCAAACAAATGATTAATATTAAATAGACTTATTAGTGTTAAATAGACTTATTAGTGTTAAATAGACTTATTAGTGTTAAATAGCAGTACTTGAAACATTTAACTGTGTGTAAATAAATAATTAGTGTTGAAGAGAATTATTTGTAATTGATAGCAATACTTAAAAGTAAACAAATGAGCTTAACTTCAAACTATTCACTTGCAAATTATATATATATATATATATATATATATATATATATATATATATATATAATATCCGAGGAGGATCACAAATATATATATATATATATATATATATATATATATATATATATAAACAGGATTTGGCATTAAATAATTCATAAGAGTTTTTATGCCATAAGACACAAACAAATCTAACCAAATCTTCTACTTTATAATGAATCACACATTTATATACACGCAACAATATTAAGATAATGTTTGCGATTAGTGAACAGCTTGTAAAAAATCAATAGAGGAAATTTAAAAAAAGCACATGAAGATTTAAAAAATTGATAAAAGTCAGTTTTAAGTCACGAAAAGCTTTTTACCCTTCTCGCTAAAATTCCTCATCGACTCCCCCATTTCCAAATCCTCCCAATTTGTGGTATGTGTGCTATTACATTTCATTATGTAAACAAACAATAATGTTTGTTTATCATTGAAAGACGAACTGAGTTCAAATTCTGGATGAAGCTAATCGCATTTCATTTCGTGCTAATACCCTTTGAGAAAGCTATTAATCCATCTCTTCTTTCCCCAGATTTAGGTAAATAGTAGGGCAGCCTGGCTCTTTAACCTTCGTATAACAAAAAAGGAAAAACCTGATCTCACATCAACACTATTCCGGCGAAAATCAAACCTTGTGTCACATCCTGTCTGTGCCAAAAGAATTGGGTAAATAGATAGTTTCCCTTCTCGGATATCCGTTTGATAAGATTTCATATGATCTTGTCTAATATAAATAAGTCATTTTCTTTTTGTCATCAATTAGTTGTTGAGTAAATCCTGCAACCCATTTTTACACAGGTGGCGTTTTGGCTATGACATCTTGGTAAACGAGTTCGAACTCCAGTTGCGATATCACGTTAACTTTCAGACAAATAACCTTGGGAAAGGTATTGACTCCTTACCTTTCCGCATGGGGATAAATAGTATCACAACTTTTCTTTGATAAACATGGTCAAGGCATTAAATAATCTACAAAGATTGTTATGTCATTAAACAAACAAATCAAATCTACATCGGCATTAGCATATATTGACTAACAATTGAATTTGCAGTGATATAATTGCTACTATATCCTTTTTGACTCAGGTTTAAATGTTTCACAAGTATTGCATTGCTTAAATCAATTCTCTTTCATAAAATTTACAGTTATTAAATATCTTATTGTTATTTATCTCATTTGGATTCTCTTTTCTTACTCAAAACGTCTTTCTCTTCGTAAATAAGTGAAAGCAAGAATATATTCATAAGATAGTGAAAGGGAGAAAACTATGGCCTCTTTGAACTATACACACTTTCACAAACACGTACACATTCATACGCACATACCTATATATATATATATATATATATATATATATATATATATATATATATATATATGTATATATATACACTTGGTGTGTGTGTAGATATATGTGCATATTCATTGAATCAGATAATCGTTAGATGATAATATGCGCCAATGCATTTACACACACACACACACACACACACACACACACACACACACACACACACACACACACACACACACACACACGCACACGTATATATATATATATATATCTACATAGGCTCACATATATATATATATCTACATACGCTACAATCAGATGTGACTAAAAGACGGATAGAGTCACTGAGAGAGGGGCAAAGTGACAGACAGACAGATAGATGCAGAAAAAGAGAGAGAAAGAGCGAGACAGACAGACAAACAGATAGAGAAAAGAAAAGAAAAAGCAGAAAAAAATATCAAGTTGGTTCCTTTTGACTTCCCCGAAACCAAAATCTTCATTTTAGGTAACAAATTGCTAAGTTTTGCTTAGATATGACAAAAGGCCAGGTGGATGGGTTTCTCAGTGTGACTCGAACTCACAAAATAATAATTTTCCAGGGCAGCTTGCTAACCATTACCCTACACGAGGCATTTAGCTTAATTTTCGGTAAGATCTTCGATATGCTACACAAATATGATATTAATTCAAAGCTTTACCCAGTCGGCTGGGTCTACAGAATACGCTGACTACATCTCTTCAGAGGTTTAAGATCCCCCTACACATTCCGAGTGTCCTGGATATGATAGTAAACTGTATCTGATGGTGAGGCTCCTGTCCTGGAGAGTTATGGAATGTGGAGTCACCCTTCATTGCCATTACTCTCAGGTCTTCTCTGACCCAGAGTAGTAGTACCTATTAGGATCTTCGCTAGGGGTCAAATAGAACTGTTTAATTATTTAATAAACTTGAAACCATTTAACTGTGTGCAAACAAATTAGCTCTGGTTCTTTTAAAACTGTTACCTACAAATCTACAAATCATATATAAAGCAGTATTTGGCATTAAATAACCTACAAAGGTTGACATGCCGTAAAACACAACCAATCTATCAACCAATAAATCAGAACCTACCATTTATCATTAGATTCTAATGGACTTTGCCGAGTTTTAAAAAATCTTGTATTCAGTCAAAGACGTGAATATTTTGATTGAGCTTTCTGTCTTAACGACCTGGAGATCTCAAAGCAGAATCAGCCAAACGATCTCAATAGGAAATTGTAAATGTATTGTTTAGGAAGGCATGGACTTAAAAATTCACACTCATTTAAATACACACAGACATAGACACACTGTTGCTAAAGTTCCCAGGCCAGGGCAAAAAAAAAGGTGTAAATCAAACGATAAAAAGACTGTCGACCGGAGACGGAGATCGGTATATTGTTCTTGTCACTATCACAAAAAGCATTCAGAAGAGAAACGTGGGTCTCTATGTTTGCAGTAATAATGTTATTACACCTATCAAAAGAAATCTCAATATTTTGTCTCCTCTTGAACTGCGTCATCAAAGAGTCTGTCAAAGAGGTTATTAAGAACTGGGGGTTTTCAAGTAGTGGCAAGAAGCCTCCAGTGAAATTTATTTTAATTAAATGAACAAAAATAGAAAGAAGATATATTCAATATAATCAGCATTAAATACTGAAACGGGGTCCACCATTAATAACATTTTATGCATACTTGTGTGTGTGTGTGTGTGTGTGTGTGTGTGTGTGTGTGTGTGTGTGTGTGTGTGTGTGTGTGTGTGTGTGTGTGTGTTCACGCGAGCGTCTGCGTTGGAATATGCGAGCTTTGAAGACGTATATTTTCTGTCTGTTCTATGTGATAATAAATACTGTTATTTCTGGATAATAATTACAAGAAAAACATCAACTGTCAGTCTCTTTCAATTAATAATGACAAACCTTTGGTTTGAAAATGGAAAGAATGCTGATGACAAAGACAATGTGAACCACTGTACTACTCAACACTGTAAAAATATAAAAAAAAAGTTGGTGTGAAAAACTCTCAATAATAATAATAATAATAATAAAGGACTGGAAGAATTGGAAATCAGAAGAATCAAGACCAGGCAAACTACAACATTGTTAAGATGGGATAGAGTACACAGAAAAGTCCTATATACCAGAGGAGACTTGCTGCCACTTAGACACGAGTAAAAGATCACCTAATCTCGGCCAGACGACCAGATCTAGTGATAGTTAAAAAAAGAGAACCTGTCGAATAGTAGATTTTGCTGTCCCGGTGGACCACAGAGTAAAATTAAAAGAAAGCGAAAAGAGAGATAAATATCTAGATCTTGCTAGAGAACAAAAAAACGCTATGCAACATGAAGGTGGCGGTGATATCAATTGTAGTTGGTGCACTTGGAACAATCCCCATAGTACTGATAAAGGGACTTGAAGACTTAGAAATCAGAGGACAAGTAGAGACCATCCAGACTACAGTATTATTGAGATCTGCCAGAATACTGAGAAGAGTTCTGGAGACTTGAGGAGACTTGCTGTCACTCAAACTCTAGTAAAAAAATATCAGCTAATTCTGGTGTAAAAAAACACTCAAGGGAATAATAATAATAATAATAATAATAATAATAATAATAATAATAATCGCGGCTGAGGGGAGGTAATTCACTAGGAATTGATCAAGAGATTAAGATTTGACAATATACAAACAAACGGTGCTGGAGTGACTAAACTGCTGAACTGCGACATCATAGTAAGCGATTTCGATCTCCAGTCGCACTATAACATTCACTTTTGGTCAAATACCATTGGAGAAAGGTAGAAACCTCTTGTTCCCCCCCACCCCCGGTTATGGGTTAAGTAGTACTATAACTGTCCTTCTTTTAGGTTGGCTATGGCATTAGATAACCCACGAAGGTTGATATGCCATTAAACAAATCAATCAATCTAAAACAGATCAAATGGTATATGCACAAACCAGAATCCACCCAAGAAAAAATGAGACCCAATAGAATTCTCTCTAGAATTCTCTTGCGCTTTGAGATACAAACGGATCCTTCAATATCGACTAAGTGTTAACCAACAAAACAAAAGAAAGAAAAAAAAGAAATTAAGAAAAAAAGAAGTAAACAAAAAAAGAAATTTTCTTTTAGTGAATTTTTCTGTTCTAGCGGATCACAGAATGAAAATAAAAGAAAGAAAAAAAGATAGAGAAATACTTGAACCTTGCAAAAGAGCTGAAAAAAGCTGGGGTACATTAGGGTACCGGTGATCCCATTTGTTGAAGGCGCACTTGGAACGGTTTCCAAGGTGTTGGAGAAGATACTAAGGTAAATAAAAATTATAGAAAGAATCGAGACCATCCAAACATCTACAGCATTTTTAAGGTCAGTTAGAATACTTAGTAGAGTCCTGGAAACCTGAGGTGACCTGCAGTTATTAAGACTCCAGTGATAAACCATCAAATATAATATCTGTGAAAAACACACAATTAGTAAAATATCAATAAATTTTTAGTGCGCTAAGGAACGATCCCGAAATATCAAGCTAAAAGGACAGGAAATCCTAAGAAGAATTCTGGCCACCGAGTCAAGGTCATGACTAAATTAGAATAGAAAAGGAAGCAGTTAATACAAGAGACGCTGTTTGTTTTTTTAATCACGAGACTCATTTTATAAAATCATGGCATCAGACCGTAAAGATGTGGAACAGGGATTTTAATCGTAGTAGAATATTTATAGCTCGACTAATGTTGATTTGAGTCAAAAGATACCTTCATAACTGTTGATTTAGAAGACAATGTTCACTTGTTGATCAGTAAACTGTTTATTTTCATTTTAAATTAATATTTCTATACTTTTACATGTTGCAAGTTTTTTACTTGCTGTAATTGGTGGCTTTTCACTGGACTCCGTATGACAACAAATCTCGTCAGCTATCTAGGATTCTTTTCCGCATTCAAGTCGATTTCTATTATTATTTTTACTCGATGCAAGTGTTCACACCAGTTTTAACTGGCGATTTTTCACTGGAATCTGAGTCTTCAAGACCCTTTTAGATTATTCAAGCTAATTTCAACAATGCTGTAGTCTGGATGGTCTTGATTCTTCCTCTAATTTTCAATTCTTCTAGTCTCTTTTCTAAGCCTTTTGGAAACCATTCCAAGGACATCAACTGCCATAAACATCACAATTACCCTCATATTCCATAGCTTTCTTAGTTCTCTAGCAAGGTCTAATTATTTATCTATCTTTTTGTTTTCTTTTATTTCCATTTTGTTGTCTAGCGGAACGGCAAAATTCACACAATGACAACTTCCTTTTTTTATTAATTAACAAAGGGTCTGTTCCTCTTTAGATGTGGTCTCGTCTTCGGGGAAGATGCAACCCTCCCACAAAAAAAAACAACCCCCCCAGGCCAATATGCCGCTGGGTATGCCAAATCTACGACCGCAAAACTCCTGTTTATTGACTTTATGACACTGCTTTGCCGGAACAAGATTATTTTACTCCCTAAAGTTATCCCGACATTGTGTCACATTCTGCCTGCAAGGGAGACAATTGAATATCAAGCTAGAGCGTATTAAGTTTTGACTGTGATTACTGTTATACTGCTATAATCTCACACACACATGCACATTATATATATATATATATATATATATATATATATATATATACGAGGTGCCTTCAATAAGTTTCCAGACTTTTTTTGTACAGGCATTTAAAGTTGTCGTAGACTTGCTATACATCTTATGAGATGACTGACCAATTTTTATGATTTCAGGTTCAAATCAACAGCTACAGCAGCAACTGGAATACACCCTACTAAAGCCTGATTGTCACAGCTGGCGAATTTCAAAAATGCAATCTGCACGTGAGGACACTTTAGAAGAACGATATGCCATAAAATTCTGTTTTAAACTTGAAAAAAATGTCACAGAAACGTATGGAATGCTTCAGACTGCTTTTGGAGTATCTTGCATGAATCGAGCATCAGTTTTTGAGTGGCAAAAGAGATTCAAGGAGTCTGTGAGGGATGATGAGAGGTGTGGGAGGAGTAACGAAGTCGGAACACCAGAGTTGATTGACCAAAGGGTAAGGGTTAGGGTTACTATGTTGAGGTTTTAAGGGAGTTCATGAAGAGATTCTGTCGGAATAGGCAAGCACTCTTCAAATCGGGTCAGTGGCATTTCCACCAGGACAATGCACCAGTCCACAACTCCATCCTTGTCACAGACTATTTGACAAAGATGGGCATCAAGACAGTTTCTCAGCCTCCAGACCTTGCTCCCTGTGGCTTTTGGTTATTCCCTAAGCTCAGAGGCTGTTGTTATGAGACAATTGAGGAGATGGTAGAGGCTGTGACGAAGGTCATTGACACGCTCACACAAGAGGATTTCCAGGGGGCCTTCCGGAAGTTGTTGGAACGGTACAACAAGTACATTGCAGCTGGAGGAGATTACTTCGAAGGGAACTAGAGTTTCATGTGTGTACTATCAATAAAAGTGCCCATACGAAAAGTCTGGAAACGTATTTAATGATCCTCGTAAATAGATAAATATATATATATATATATATATATATATATATAGAGAGAGAGAGAGAGAGATTGGTTATCAATCATGGATTTCAATCCCTGGAAGAGATTGTTTGTGTTTCATTTCGACCTAATGTTCTCGGTAAAGACATAAATAAATCTGTTCTCTACCTAGCTATGAGGAAATAAGAAAAAAGACTGATTTTTAGCCTTTGTTGGCTAACCCATCAAAGAGAAGGAAATCTCTTAATTCAAACCAGTTGTACTCCGCTTACAAATTGACCTTACGTCAGATTCTGACTGAGTTTGGAATATATATATATATATATATATATATATATATATATATATATATATATAAAGTCATCCACAGACAGATCTGGTTCGTTCTATCAGAACTCATCAGAATGGCTAGACATACTAGCTTCCCGTAGCTGGGATCGAAACCCGGTTGACTCAAACGCCAATCCAAGCTTCTAGCCCTATATATATATATATATATACATATGAAAAAAATCAGAAGTGGTATTTATTGAAATATAAATAAATAATATGCCCATATTTATCGTTTTGTTTTTTCTCAGTTTTTTTTTCTTAATTTTTTTTTTTCGTTAAACCATCTTCAAGGAATAAATACATCGTCTGGATATTGTTTTTATATTTCATATTTTCTATTTAAGTACAGACGGATTTATTTCCATTTTTCTTTTTTATATATACATATATATATATTTGTGTGTGTGTGTTCTCTGAACGGGGCATTGTGCTTTTTGCTGAGCACTTGGGAAAGGTATAAATCCATTTTTATCCCCAAACCTCGCTAACTATGGGTAAAATAGTTGGTCAGATTGGACTCTGGTCTATGAAAAGGAAAAAAAAAACCTGAGAAATATCATTCAGACAATCAGTAGTACACTAGAATACTAATTTTTTTTTTTGTAATCAGTATCATTGGGACTATCTCTACCCAAGTTCTTCGTCACTATACACAAATCGCCTGTATAGTTCTTTGCTAAACGTTAGCTTAATAAATGGTCATCAATAATGCAGGTAGATGAACATATATACAGTATATACAGTCTTTGTATCATAATGAAAACTGAATCTCAAAGCTAAATTGATTTTCAATCTCCACTGACAAATAAAAAAGCTTTTTGTAATTGAATATTATCATTTCACTTTACGTTAGATAACTTTTTTTCTGGAGACATTAAAATGAAATTCAATATTAAAGTGGATCCACTAAACAAGGCTCAGGCGTCGAGGGAGATAATTTATATTAATCATCCTCGTGTTTAAACGTTTGTATTTAATATTTATTATCTACATAAACCTCCAAGAGTTGCAGACATATTTATCCACACAACACCTCCATTTTATCCTGTCTTTTGTCAGACTTTCTTTTGTTAGACGAAGTGGTTTTATGTTTTCTCTTGAGTCATTCCATCGCTTTGATGGTTCTCCTTAGACTCTTCTGATAGTGAAGTCGTTCCTTTATGAATGGTGGACACAGCTGGTATTCTCTTTGCGTACCACGTACATAGTTCGTGTGCGTGCGTGTGTGCGCATGCGCGTAGACATATAAAAAATGATGTATAAACATTTAGTAAATAAATTTTATGAATGATTTCATTTGGTTTCCCTTACTTTATTCAAATGGCATATCAACCTTCGTGGATTATTCAATGCCAAAGCCATCCCTGTAGAAGAACAGTCGTGGCACTATTTAACTCCTGGCTGAGGTGGAGGACAAGTGGTTCATGCCTTTCCCGAGGGTATTCGAAAGTGAACGTAATAGCGCGACTAGAATTCGAACTCGTTACTCTAATGTCCCAGTCCGGCACATAAGCCACTTTGCCACGAGACTTGTCCCAAATCATCGTAATCCGAACTGGTTTGGCTCTTAGACCGTCAACAAGGTGTGTTTGGTACAAGATTATTTGCTTTTCATGACTTCTTGGCTCATGAATCCTGGCTAAATGGCGTTGTCGGGTGAATGAAAATCTAAATTTACAAATCTTTACAGAATTTCACTTGGTAATAAGAAGTTTGGATATCGTTTTGAAATATTTTCAAATATGAAATTACTTAAAAACTGTCTTTGTTTAACTTGATAAAATAATTAGACTAAAAATTGACAATTATATATATTTTTTTGATTTCATTAAATAATGTTGACTTTCAAAGTCAAAATTAGTTTCAAATTTGAAAATATTTTGAGACAAGAACAAAGCTTCTTATTTCTGAATGAAATGTTAAAAATGTTTCATATATGACAGTCCCCGGGCGTTATTCGCTGTGTGTACGCTATTCAGTTATGGATCTCTCTCTCTCTCTCTCTCTCTCTCTCTCTCTCTCTCTCGCACTCTTTCTCTCTCTCTCTCTCTCTATATATATATATATATATAATGTGTATTTAGGCGGCTCTCTATTAGTTTTTGTGCTTAAAATTTTGTGGTTGAAATTACAGATGGATTGCATGGTCAGATATTGCATTTGTCTTTGTTTTAGATGGTTCTGCATGGCTTCTTTATTTAGTATCAACCTTCATGGGTTATTTAATGTCAAGACCATTCTTGTAGAATAACAGTGATACTATCTATCTCATTGCTCGAGGGATAAAGAAGTTCCTACCTTTCCCAAAAGGCATTAGTCCGAAAAGTAAAGGCAATCGCGTGGCTAAAGTAGGAATTCGCTTACAACGAGTAGCGTTCAGCAAAGTAATGTCACATTCAGTTACAATTAAATTGAATTTGATCCTCACCGCGCATTTCACTCTTTGTAAGATTCAGAAAAAAAAAACTATGGAAATATGAAGTGCGTGTCTAGTTCCATATAAAACAGTAATTGGCACACTTGCTATAAATCACGGAGTCTCATGTTTTGGCTCGTCAGAATATAAAACAATTTACTAAATTAGGCACACATAATCGTACTTGTAGGCTGCTGCTACTGAAGATTAAAGTAACGACGCAAGCGAAATAGTTTGCAAGAAGAGCTTTTACTATAGTAGACACCTTATATATATATATATATATATATATATATATATATATATATATATATATATAAGCTTAGTTTAGTATAACATCAGACCAGCAGGTGTAATAGGAATTAGAATGTGCCAATTTTTCAAATGAATGGAACCTTCCTGACTGCCTGCCTTGAAAATCAGCATTCGAGATCTTGTCATTATACTCGAACACTGGAGTCAGTGAGAAATACGCAAAATCTTTGTTTAATGCAAACCAATTTTGTAATAAAGTTTTAACAAACTCCATTCTCTTATAAAATATAATTAAACAAATTATTCGGATGGATTTTACAATTATCTGTAAATAATAGTTGTTAGCACTGTAATAAGTGGACAGCAAATTCAATCTCATCTCTAAAATGTTGATCGAATTGGAATGGACATTGAACACAGACTCAATAGTTTTGTGGAGTTGATAAAATTATCATATTTACAATTAAAAGAAGGAAAAGCGTTCGCAAGAAAGAAAGAAAGAAAGAAAGAAAGAAAGAAAGAAAGATAAGTTGAGAAAAGAAAGAAATGTATAAAAAAAAAAGAAAGAAACAAGCAAGAAAACAAATGTAAAAGAAATTTAGTAAAGAAAAAAGGAATGTATAAGAAAGAAAGAAAGAAAGAAAGAAAGTATATAAAACTTTATGCAAAAGGAAGAAAAAAATTCATAAAATGAGAATAGTGAGAGACATAAAAGTAGAAAGGAAAAAAAAAAAGAAACTAAAAATGGCAATCAGGGAAAAATATGGCAATACTGAATGTGTATGGCTTTTAAAAGTTTTTTTTTCTTGTTGCAATTGACAGGAAGAAAAAAATGCAGCTATCTTTTCGCCCACTCTTTTGTTTTTATATTAAGGCAACTTAGCCCCCACTTTTCCAATCTCTAACGTCTATCGAAAAAAACGCTATGTGTTTATTGACTTCCAGGAAAAATATTTCTGTTGGTCAAGTTATGGTCGTAACAATCAGACTATTATTAGCCAGTAGCATCCACCAATTTACTCCCCACTGTCTTCTTTCCTTGTCTACTTTTAAGAGAACTTATGGCTGAACATAACTCATCACTTGAGAATATCATTAGGTTTTCTTTCTTTTGAATCTGTTTGTAGCTGCGTTCAAGAAAGATCTTCATAAGGCTTCAGTCATTTTGCTTTCTACAATTGACTTCAGATTTGCATAAGCTTCAAAATTAATCAATGCGAACGATTTACAATAAACAAGAAGAAAGAATCTCTGGGGCCGAATCCGTTCAAATTTTCCATGGTTTTAGAGTTAAGCAACTCTGATCAAAATAAAAGCAAATTCATTAATTCGTTAGATATTAAAGTGAATCAATAGTATTTTCGTTTTTTTTAGTTAAGCCAACATTTTAAATTTAACATCATTATATTAAAGGATCTGTCTGGATCTGAGCCCGGATTTTGATACAGGCCTGGACTAGTTTGTATGGTAGACCAGCAATTGCCCGTTTTGTAGGTCTTGCCTTTTCACAATACCAATATTGTCCAAAGAAAATAGCAATGTGTTATGAAATTGGCATTAAGAGCGTGCTTAGCGTAACGATTAATGTCGTAAGAATCGGTGAACCGAGTTCAAATCCTGGACGAAGCTGTTTGTGTTTCACTTCATTGTAATACAATCAGGAAAGGTATGAATGGATCTCTTCTCGCCCAGTTATGGGTAAATAGTTTGGCAGACTGGGTTCATTAGCCTTGGTTAAGTAATTAGTTTAGGAGAAGGAAACCTCCGAATTTAAACCAGCTGTACTCCGTTTGAAAAAGGATCTTGTGCCACATCCTGCTCGTGGCGGAGGGGTTGGGTAAATATATACAACTTGGCACGAGTGTTGCCGCTTGAGTTACCAGAACGTGAGTGAAACAATATTGTACTGCCCGGAAGGCGCTTGTGGTGTAATGGTTATCATCGTAGGAAATGGACACGATGACCCGAATTCAAGTCCTAGATGAAACTATTTGCATTTCACACCGTGCTAATCTTCTTGATAAAGATCTGAATCAAACTATTCTCTCGCCAGTTATGGGTAAATAGTAGGGCAGGCAGGGCTCTTTAACCTTGGTGCGGCAACCGATCTAGGAGAACTAAAACTGAATTTGAACCTGTTAAACTCTGCTTTAAAAATTGATCTTGTGTCAGATCCTGCTCATGGAGGAGGAGTTGGGTAAATTCAAACGTCATACTGCCTTAGGGACTCAAGCTTTTAGTTGTTGTAATTTCCCCACTGCTGATTATCCTGCCACACTGATAAGTGGTTTGAATTCAGAGGTTCTCTTCCCCTAGATTAGGGGAGAGAACTCAGTCTGCCCTATTTTTTCCTCCCTTGTTAAAAAGGGATGAAATAGATTAATTCCTTTCCAAAGAACATCTGAGAGAAGTGGAACGCAAATGGCCATGTACAAAATTTGAACCCGGCTCGATGAGTTCATTTTCTACAACGATAACCATTACGGTATCTTTTTTTTCTTTTGAAAGTTTTTCAGTTCTGATGGTTTTGCTCTCCTCTTCATGACTTTTAAAAATATTAACAACTGATGAGCATCCATTTTGCTGGGTTATTTCATGGGTCATTTCAGCACACTTGAAATTCTCAAACCAGTTTCGTGTAGATACTGTTTCATTTCCATCAACTTCTTATTTTCTTTAAGCAAGTTCAGGGGCTTAGAGGTCCAGTTTGAGAGAAAATTTTAAAAATTGCACGAAACGTGAAAATGGTCTTTCGTTTTATTTTCAAATAGGCCGATATTTTCTGATCAATACGAAGAATTCGCCGGAATGTCTCTCAATCATGAATTACCTTTGATTTCAACCCGAAAACATTCAACATTTTTTGGTGTTAGCTTTATGAAATGACTTTCAGAAAAGGGATTACTTTCAAGAGATTTGCTAACAAAATATTATCTGCACTTGGATCATTGAATCAATTAAAAAGGTTTTAATCCTCAGAATAGTTTCTACAGATGAATGTTTAAATTATATTTATAATTAAAAGAGGCGAAAACGTTCATTGAAAGAAAGAAAGAAAGAAAGAAAGAAAGAAAGAAAGAAATGTTTGATAAATTTAGAGGGAAAATAAAAAAGAGTGAAAGGTTTAAGAAATTTAGAAGCAAAAGAAAGAAAGAAAGAAAGAAAGAAAGCATTTTAGTGTAAGTGCTTTTTATTTAAGTTAAGATTCGATATGGCGTAAAAAACTAATTCAACAGGTTTTCTTAACAGAATTGTCAAGGGTTAAAAAGAATAAATAAATAAAGCCAGTTATAATAAAAGCAAACATCAATGATTAAGCTCAACACCTGTTGTCAAAGTATACATAGTAGCAGAAGATTACCACTGCAGTTACATTAAATAATAATGATGATAATAATAGCGTTGACGCATCGATAAAACGACTGGAAAACTACATAGAAAAGCACAGATGAAGAGTCTAATCACAGCCACCAGAAACGATACTGACGACACGCAGATCAACAGAACAGAAATAACCAGAAAACAAAAATGGGAAGAAAAACAACTCTACGGATATTTTTTTAGTGACAAACAAATGACATTTCACACCAGAAAACGTGGACGTAACTAAAAAAGTAAACTTTAAGAGAGAAACTGAATCTCTTCTTATAACAGCACAAAACAACGCCATAAGAACCATCCATATCAAAGCAAGAATAGATAAGACGCAACAAAATAGTAAATGTAGGTTATGTGGTGATAGAGACGAAACGATCAATCACATAATAAGCGAATGCAGCTAATTAGCACAGAAGGAGTATAAGACTAGACACGACTGGGAATTGTGCAAGAAAATTAAATTTGACCATACGAACTAATGATATAAGCACAACCCAGCATCTGTCCTGGAAAATGAGACACACAAATTC
Organism: Sepioteuthis lessoniana; assembly: GCA_963585895.1. NCBI lineage: Eukaryota > Metazoa > Mollusca > Cephalopoda > Myopsida > Loliginidae > Sepioteuthis > Sepioteuthis lessoniana. Next base: position 2,110,908 of record OY757909.1, read on the forward strand.
CTCTGGGATTTTGAGATACAAACGAAACACCTAATCTTGGCGAGACGATCAGACTTTATAATAATAATCAACAACAAAAAAAAGAGAACTTGCCGAATTGTAGACTTTACTGTCCCGGCAGACCACAGAGGAAGGATAAGTACCTGGACCTTGCTAGAGGATTGTATTCGATGCTCTTGGTAGTCACCAAAGGATTGATATTGGGACAGGAGGACTTGGAAATAAAAGGACAAGTGAAGACCATCCAAACTACAGCATTAGTAAGATCGGTCAGAATATTGAGGAGAGTCCTGGAGACTTGAGGAGACTTGTTGTCACTCAAACTCCAACGCTGGTGTGAAAAACTCGAAAAGAAGTAAATAATAAAGCGAAAATTGATTATACACAGCAGGGTAGTAAGGTGTGGAGACAGAAATGAAACAGTTAATTACATAATCAGTGAATGCAGCAAACAAGCTCAAAAGGAGTGCAAGACTCGACATGACTGAGTGGAGAAGTTGATTAATTGGGAATCATGTAAGGGATTAGAATTTGACCATACTACCAAATGTTAGATGCACAAATCAGAATCTGTTTTAAAGAATGAGACGTATGAAATTCCCTGGGATTTTCAGGTGCAAACTGATGTCTTAATCCCCCAACCAGAAAAGCAAACCAAGTGTTAATTGACAAGTAAAGAGGAAAACTTGCCATCTGGTGAATTATTGTCGTTATGGCGGACAATAGAGTGAATATTAAAGAAAACGAAAAGATGGACAAATACTTGGATCTTGACAGCAAACAAAAAAAAGTACAAGACGAGGGTGACGGTGACACCAATTGTCACTTATGCACTTCGAACAGTCTCCAAAGGCTTGCAAAAGACGCTGGAGAAAAAGATGCTGCAGAAAGTGGAAATCAGAGGAAGAATCGAAAACAAAAAACGGTCACATTAGGATTATAATTTATTTCCATCCTGTTATGGGTATTGATAAGGACTGAATAATTCATATTATATCAATACCCATAACAGGATGGAAATAAATCTATAATCCTTAGGTGACTGGTTTTTGTTTTTCTTAAAGGTATATATATATATATATATAGTACAATTTGATGGAGACTCAAACTCGGTTCGGAGCTTCGATTGGACAAAAATCACGTGATCGGATCATCGTAGATGTTTAGAAATAAGATAATTTCATTCAGTTAAAATCCCCAACAAGAGCAGGTTGAATTCCTTTTCTACTCCAATTACTGAATTTACGTTTAGTCAAACAGTTGATGTAAAATATAAGTCAACAAGAAATACAGGTAATATGTGCATATAAAAATGTGTTGTCCTTCATACCAACACAGAACTGAAAGCAGTTAGGGTTGCAAAACGAACAAGAACAAAGATGGAAATACAGACAGAGCGATACGAGGCGATCGAAGAACGAAATGAAGAGATAGGCGCTGTGCGATGAACGATCGACGTAGGCACAATAAGAAATATTACAAATCCTAAATATAATCCAGTACGTAACATATTATCGAATGGGAGTATGCAACACGTGGTGTCATCTGCAGTTTTCTAATACATTTCATTCTACTGATATAGATTAACAACTGTGCTTATGGAAGACGCACCATAGAGGTGTAAACTAATGATTTTATCTTGTAACCCAAAACATCTTTCTTTTTTTTCTTAATCGGAAATGATAATTACGATGTTTGGTTTTTAGCGTCTTTTTTTATATGTTTAAAAAACACTTTGAATAAATACAAAATACTAAATATTCGTAGAATTTCAAAAAAGTGCTAACTGAATATAGAACGGACTTTTGTCGCAAGTCTTTGTAAGCAACAATTCAAACAACTGACGAAAATGACTTCAAAAAACTGAAAACTGTGTATTATGACAATTTTTTTATCAAGAGAAAATTCACCACACTTTTCGGTTACTGCTTATATTTGTATAAATTTACAGATTGTGTCAACAGCTAATTGATGGCTCTTAAGTTTTCTATTCTTAGCTTGGGAGGGAGTCCCTATGGCGTTGTGTCTAACGTGCTAGGCTGAGACATCCTAGAATTCTTTTGTGACCCACGGACTTTTCCTTCAAATTTAGATTCACTGATTGATTGATATCAACCTGTCAGGGGTTATTTTATGTCGACAGGTCCAGGAATCACCTACTTTATATATTTAGATTAACATTTTTGTGTAGTTTCTTTTCGAATTTTTTGAATACGGTTATTATCAAGTATTCCTATGTAATACAAATAATTTGCAAACAGATCTATGGAGAAAAATTGATGAACAAAGTTATCCAAAAGTGATGAATTTATTAGAAAGTCGACGATATAACGTTTCTGTTTTAATAAACCTTCATCAGGACTTTAAAAATGGTGATACCAATTGTTGATAAAACAACGAGGGATGTTTAATAAAATACAAAAACAAAGAAGGAATTTATATATGCAAAGAAAGAACATACAACCGTTTAATCATTAAATAGATTTATTTTATCCATAGATGGGACGCTAACATATATAATCACTACGGATTAGAGTTGAACTGTGAGTAATGGCAATGAAGGTGTACTCCACATTCCCCAGAGCTTCAGAATGGGAGTCTAACTATCAGATGCAGTTTAGTGTCATACCTAGGACACCACTTTTTTATGGGGTGGGGTCGTTTCCAGAGGATACAGTCAGCGTATTCTATGACCCACCAACAGAACGGTTAAACTTTCCAATATCATTACTTGATACAGTTTTTTTTTCGCTTGATCCCGCCATTGTACGATATCTTAATTGTTGTGTAGAAAAATATAAGGTATGAAAATATCGTCTGGGATCCATACAGTTTGGTAATAGTTTACAGACTAATCTTCTCGTGAAGTTATTTGCTTAAATTGTTGTTACGAAATTCTTATTTCTTGTCGATTTATACCAGACGAAACAAAATGGAGTAAACATCGAAAAAGATATCTGAATACATTGATAAAATTATAAATATAATCCTTGAATAGGAAAATCGATTTAAATTCATTTTAAAAAATGTGGATATAGAATATATTGAAAGAATTTACCTTTAATTCTGAAAATATCAAAATATATTAGGTTTTTACCGTATTATTATGGTAATCTGTTTAACGTCGAGATGCTTTTCAACTCAGATTTGAATTTTCTCAATTCATGATTCTTATTGTCTCGTTTTTCGTTTGAATTACAAAAAAATGTATTTAATCTCCGAGTCGTATGAAACGAAATATTCTTATCACATATAAATACGCATATGAATGTTTTCTAATTGAAATGGTTTCAAACCCGTAGAAATCCACACTTGCTTCCAACAATAATTGGGTTTCCATGAAGTGTTTAAGAAATGGAAACAAAAATTAACGTCTCGTGTGTCGTGTTAGCACAAAAAGCAACATTATTTCATTCAAATTCTTTTCTTACGTCATTTTTTTCTGCGCCTCATGCATTATTGATTTCGTTTATTAACCATTAAAATATAAAGATTGGATTTGCGAAATAAATATACATTATATACGTATGGAACCAATAAACATTAAATAATTCTGTAACTGATATAGAACACTTACTATTAAATAAATAAGGATTTATTCAATAACCAAATAAAATATGATCGATTGGTGAATAGAATATTGTTTAAATATGGAATTCATTACTTTTATTGTTACTGTGATACATTGGTTATAAGTATTGTTTCTTTAATTAAATAGATTGGTGAGATTTCTCACATCAATGTCTTTGTATGATAATGCCAACAGCGTTTAACTTGAATATCAGTAAAATTCAAAATTTTGCCCTATAAATATAATTTCAGTGACTGTTAAAGATCATTTTACTTGCATAAGGTCCTATCTATAGATCAAAAATATCGATTCAAAAATTATTTGTATTAGAAACAATTACAGTCCTAAGGATTGTGATCTCTACTTTTTATTGCCATTATTCCCATGTTCACTCTGACCCAAAGTGGTTGTAAGTATCTTTGGGTCGAATAGATCTGTTTAAAAATCATGTGTATAAGATAGAAAGACCATAAACTGTATAAAATATTTATATTAAAAATACTTGAAGCTATAATTACTTATTAGGGATTATTTCACTCCCCGCAGAGCTTTTTACACAAGCGCTTGCCGATGGTCTTTCACTTGAGTCTAAGTGATAGCAAGTCTCCTCAAGTCTCCAAGACTTTTCTTAGTATTTTGGCCGCTCTTAATAATGCAGTAATCTGGATGGTCTCCACTTGTCCTTTTATTTCCCAGACTTCCAGTGCCTTTACCAATCCTTGGGGGATTGTTCCGAGTGCACCAATTACAATTGGTATCACCGTCACTTTCATGTTCCATAGTTTTGGTCAGTCGTCTAGAAAGGTCTAGGTATTTATCTCTCTTTTCCCTTTCTTTCAGTTTTACCCCGTGATCAGCGGAAACAGTAAAGACTACTATTCGGCAGGTTCTCTCTCTTTTTTTTTTAGGTCTGGTCGTCTGGCTGAGAAGAGGTGATCCATTTATATCTCAAAATCCCCGAAAATCCATGCCGTTGAAGTTAACTCGTTCAAATTTTCTCATATAAGATTTATTTCTTAATCAAATTTTTTCAGAAATTTTTTGATGTGTGTGATGTGTTCAAAGAGTACCGAGACTGAAACTGTATTAACCAAAATGAACAATGAATGAAACGTTCATTTTTTTTCCTTGTTAAAAAAAAGTTTCCCCGCCATCAAAGGATCACCTTTCAAACTCTTCTTTTTACATGGTGTGAAGCTATGCCTTTGTTTGTTTTTTTTTGTTTTTTTTTTTTGGATACCCTCCTTGCCTTCAAATTTTACCATTGAGATGTATTATCAGTCATTTAGATACTTTCCTTTCTTTTTCTTTTTCTTCCACTCTCCGTCTCTTTGTTATTCTATACGAGATCCAGTCACGCTATTACGTTCACTTTTGAATTAATAAGAAAGGCATGAACTCACCCATCTCTCCCACCAGGTTGAATTGTACCTCTACTGTTTTTCTAACAGGATATCTTTGGCATTAAATAAGCCACGAAGACTGATATGCCATTAAACAAAGAAAACAAACCAAACCAAACAAACTATCTGAGCCAATCTATGTCTCTGTCTCTGTCTGTCTCTGTCTGTCTGTCTGTCTGTCTCTCTCTCTCCATATAATAATACTGTGCCAGTAAACCATAGAGTTAAAGTGAAAGAAGACAAAATACCAGGACTTCACTCGAGAGCTGAAAAATGATGTGGGTCATGAAGGTAATAGTAATACCAATTGTAGTTGGTTCCTTTGGAACAGTTCCTTCATGGACCTGAAAAGAATTCCATGAACAAAAGATCAGAGGAAGAATTGAGACCAACTAGATCCGAGCATTAATAAATCGACTTTGATGCTTAAAAGTGTTCAAAAGACCTGAAGAGATTTGGTGTCTGTCAGAATCAAGCGAAAAGTCATCATCACTTAGAGCTGGTACAAAGAATTCGCAAGGCGTTAATAATAATCATAAAAGTTAGCGACCATAGTCGAGGGTGACCCGAAGGCTCCCTTTTCGATAGCTACCAAACCAAGGTGTTGGGGAGGGTGCTACTCCTTCCCTGGATTGCTCCACTTACCCTTGATGCCTACCTTATAATGCTGAGTGTTAAGCAAGGCGGTATCAAGTACCATTTTTTGAGTCTTTGGTATGACTCGACCTAGAACTGAACCCCGGTCTTCCGGACCATTAGCAAACACTCTACTCATTAGACCAATGGCCCGAATAATAATAATAATAATAGTAATAATAATAATAATAATAAGAAGAAGAAGAATCAAGATTCTCCAAACTAAAAACACTTCAATGTTCTGGGGCTTTAGCTCTAAAAGCAATTTTTTTGTTCCATAAAATTTTTGGTTTTAAATAAAACTTCAGTGAAGTTCACCAGTTACAACTGGCTTGAAAATCCTGCCAAGAGTAAAATAATAATAATAATAATAATAGGTGATTTTCTAATTGGTTGCGCTAAGAACTTTTCAATATGTCTCACATATACGATGGTGGTTCAGTAACGCTACATCCTAACACCTAATTATTAGCATTTTGCTAAATATTTTATTTAGATGTGACACAAGGTCGTATGATGGAGCACTCACTAAGAATAGAACTCACTGCTAGTCTAGTTTGCTAACCATTCCACTACCCGAGGCATACTTAACAAATACTTATTAGCCGAATTTTGATTGAATATCTTCCATATATAACGTTCAGTCTGTATGATTAAAATGTACAACTAATTTAAATACAGTGTTTTTTTTTTTTGGAGTGGGGTAGACTATGTTTACCATTACCTGAATGTCTGAGAACAGCAAAGTTTGGTCGTTTTTTTAATCACCAGTCGCATCAAACATATAAAAGGCAACAGACTTGCCAACTTCCGCTTACAATTTTAAATTCAATCGGATTTATATTTGATAACAGACATTTTACTCACCACCTGTTGTGTTTTGTTTTTTTCTACTTCCAGCGCAGTCCACTTCTTTACAAGCTGTAACCTCATTATCCATGTAGATTGCTTTTGGTTTGCATGGCTAATTAGCCTCACTTAGTGATTTTTAACCACTTAAGCCTAGGACGTTTTGCGTGACACCATGTCGATGAAATATCTCGTCAGCCGTTCCAGGAAAACCAATGTTTTTATCTCGAAATTATCTTGAATTACTTTCTGATTCACAGCCAGAATAAGAAGACACACAACAACAAGAAACATTTATCACGTTAGCCCACAAGGAATACTTACCCTTATTACAAATTGCTTTTCACTAATCAACGGTAACTAAGTTTGGTTTATGACTAAAATTCTTATTATTGTATACTTGAAACATTTACGCAACTAAAATGGTATATCAAGATTTTTAGATAATAAAGCAATTTTCTGTCCAATTTGCAACTGGGTCTGTTTTCATATTAAGCATCACTTCACATTTTCAATATAACTGAAACAATTATGAAATACTTATTAGAATCTATCATTCCTTCCTAGATAGAAGTATCAATATAATTATAGACATCTGTTATGACGAAAACCAAATGGTTTCGTTATAGGTCACGTATTGATTAGATTAAAGAATTTTAATGGTTGGAAATATTTTGTACAATTATCAGCAGTTTTGACGTTTCGAACCACTCCTCCACCGAGACAGAATTGAAGCTCTAATTGGCCAGGAGTTAGGGCGTAATAGCTAAAATGTCGGACAGTAGCCACGAAGTAAGCAATTTTGAACTTCAGTCAGGCTATTACATTCACTTTCGGGCAAATACTCTTGGGGAAAGGCATGAACACTATTATAACCCCAGCTATTGATTAAATAGTATCACAAAGATGGCTTTGGCATTGAATAACCAACGAAAGTTGATATGCCATTAAACAAAGAAACCAAACTACTTGGTTTGGTCATAATCGTTTTCTCTTATTTATCATACAATTAATCTGGGTTCATATTCCAAAGATCAATACGAAAAGCAAGAGAAATAATGATACAAAGCTACAAACTTTATATACGTTGATTTAATTCTACACCTTCTGGATGGTCTCCTCCGTTGGGACAGCACCAGCTGATCAGTCCAGATGACAAACTCAAGAAGCGAGAGAGAAAGAGAGAGAGATGTTCTCCCTCTGAAGCATTACTCATTTGCAAGAGCAAACACTTCAATTTCCTGGGGTAGATTTATTTTCTGTCAACATTGTGAAAATTACAACGAATGCGTCTCTGTGGGAAGCCGGAGTAGAAAACTCCGAAGAATTAATTACCATATAACTTACAACTGATCAAGATATGTAGGTCTCTAAATAACGACCTCATCACTGGCCAAGTTTCACAACCGAAATCGAGTTATTCTTATCTTAAGATCCTGTTAACATTACTATTTACATTTCGTCGAGTGAAGTTCCCGAATGGCCATGTGCCAAATCGAGCCTCAAATTTTATTATCTATTGTAAATTTCTATACTGTCATTAATTAAAATTAAATTTCTCTTCTGACTCATCGTAGTCTCATTACTATTAGTTCCACGTACTTTTACCATAAAAAGGAAATCATCAAATTAGATATGCTTCTTCTGATTATTGTATTTTTTAAGTACATGAAATTGATAGGAATAAGACTGTTATGTGGAGACATTAATTTATTTAGTTTTTACACTGCTCAACAGGCCAGAATTTTTCAAGAAACTCCATGGCATATATATATATATATATATATATATATATACATATATATATATATAGCGGACAAAGATGTAGTAATTTATAAAGCTTTTTGCTTTTATGTAGTACAAGGTCATATGAATGGAGCACACACTGAGACTCGAACTCACTCGTGAAGGTTTGCTAGTCAAGCTTGCAAATCATTATACCAGCAGAGGCGCCCGGCAGATAAGTCTGTATATGATGGAATAAAACATCGACCAATAAATTAATAAATTTCATTTCTTTAAATTGAATGAAAATTATTTATTAGCATTGATTCTTGACCGTGACTAATAATTTACTAAGCTTAGCACAAGTTCAGAAGGATAGAGCACTCAGTGAGAATTGAACTCTTTTAATTTGCTAGACTAGCTTACTAACCAATATGCCACACAAGGCACATAAGTAAAAACAGAAGTTATCATTTACTAAGTTAAACTCAGATTGGCACAAGCTCAGTAGTATGGAGCACCCATTGAAAATTGAACTCTTTTACTCACTATTATACTACACAAGTGCAGCAAGGAGACACATTAGCCCCATACCTCAATATCTGTCTAGACTACGTTCTTAGAACGTCTATTGATAAAATGAAAGACAATGGTTTCAAGCTAGCAAAGGAAAGAAGCAGAAGATGCACCACACGGACGCGGACTACGCCGATGACACAGCGTTTCTGGCAAATACACCTGCCCAAGCCGAAACCCTGCTAGATAGTCTGGAATGAGCAGCTGGTGACATAGGCCTCCATGTCAACGCTGACAAGACGGAATACATGTGCTTTAATCAAAGAGATGACATCTCCGCACTAAATGGTAGTTATCTGAAACTAGTGGACAAGTTCACCTACCCCCGAATCAGTGTCTCATCAACTGAAACGGACATCAACACGCGATTGGCAAAGGCATGGACAGCTATCGATTATCTGTCATATGGAAGTCAGACCTGACCGATAAAATAAAACTCAGTTTCTTCCAAGCAGTGGTCGTGTCGAAACTGCTATATGGATGCACTACATGTACGCTAACTAAACGAATGGAGAAAACGACAACTCGCTTGATGACAACTACACACGAATGCTGTGAGCAATATTAAACAATTCCTGGAGGCAACACTCCACAAAGCAGCAGCTGTACGGCCACTTACCATCCATCACGAAAACTATCCAAGTTAGACGAACCAGACATGCGGGACACTGCTGGAGAAGTAAGGACGAACGCATAAGTGACATACTCCTGTGGACCCCTTCACATGGACGAGCAAAGGCAGGACAACCAGCTAGAACCTATTTACAACAGCTCTGTGCCGATACAGGATGTGGTCTTGAAGACCGACCGGGAGCGATGGACGATAGAGAAAGTTGGCGGGGGAGGGTCAGAGAGAACCGTGCTGATGGTGTGACATGATGATGATGAGGAGGAGGATGCCACACAAGGCACATCGCTATTGTCAAAAGAAATTGTTTACTAAGCTTAACTTAATTTGGTACAAAGCCAGAAGTATGGGATACCCAGTGAGAATTGAACTCTTTTAATTTGCTTGATTAACTTACTAACCATTATACCATACAAGGCACAGAAATAAAGTCGGAAGTAGTAATTTACTGAGGCCAGAAATATGGGGATCTCATTGAGAATCAAACTCACTAATAAAGATCTGCTGGCCTTGATCACAAACCATTATACCAGGCGAAGCGCCCAATTTATATCTGTGGCCGATTTTCATGATTCTTGACAGGTAAAATGGCTTCTTTTGGAATTACACTCAAGTAACTGAAAAGAATTAGGTAAATGCTAACTTCACAATTGTTTAAAAAAATCTCTAATCAGATCCTTATTCTTTTCTCGACGTGGCTACAATAAGATATAAGTCTAGTTTAAAATGGAATACTCCGCTGGGAAGCGAACATCACGTTGCTTATTGCCATCAGCATTCCCCTTAAGTGGAACCTCGGATACCACACAATAAACTAGCGCCTTACCCCTTTTTGGCGACGGAGCAGGTGCTACCAATGAGAAATTACCCCCCCCCCGAAGTAAACTAATTATTTTATTTCACTGAGGCCCGGAAACCAGAGTTGAATACAGACTCTAACCAAAATTCTTTTGACATACAGATTTCCTGTGTAAAAACCAAGTCTAAATTATTCAAAATCTTTACTCGCTATCACCGTAACTAATAGGCAACTATTCATTCTTATACTTTCGAGGACGAAGTACGACAAGGTGATAATAAAAGTAGGACAGTTCAATCAGCAGACATGACATTATTTGTGCTTTGTAAATTTATTCCTTTTTGCGAGAAAGTGTCAACCTCTTCTTTTCACATTTGCCAGATTAAGTTTACCTCCTTTTTCTCTTCTCGTTGTATTGTCTTAAACAAAAATAGTGCATATAATTATTTCTTACTTCAGTTCCATTAAGATGTTAGATTTAGTATATAAAAATTTATTTACAAATATAACAAATATCATGGGACAGGAGGAGGTGAAGAGTGAATCAAAAGTTTTGCAATATTTTTATAAGTTCTTTGCTTCATTTTTTAAGTTACAACGAAGGCAGCGGAACATTTAAAGTTGAGACCATTCTGTTGCACAGTCTTAAGTCACCTTACTGCTAATTCTTTAACGCTACACTGAGACGTTCGGAGCAAAATTCTCCCTCATTGAAACTTTCATCTCCTCTTGGTTGTTGAAGCATTACGAGTGCTGGAAGTGAGCAATGGATCAGAACAAGTAATAAGCTGAGGGAGCTATGTCTAGATTATATGCTTGGTGAAGCCACCTCTCAGCCAGTTCTTTGATCTCACATCGACACCAGTTCTTGTTCTTCGAGTCGAAGAACTCTGTCACTGAAGCTTCCGCCTCCTTTTAATTGTTGCAAATATTGCAAAACTTTTGACTTGCCCAATTATCATAATTGATTTACGTGTTGCCTTCAAAATATTCCAGACTTTTTTGTACAGGCAATTGTCGTAGACTCTTGAAAATTCACTATATTATCGCTATACATCTTATGAGATGACTGACCAATTTTTATGATTTCAGGTTCAAATGAACAGCTACAGCAGGAATTGGAATACACCCTACTAAAGCCTGATTGTCACAGCTGGTGAATTTCAAAAATGCAATCTGCACGTGAGGAAGAACGATATGCAATAAAATTTTGTTTTAAACTTGGACAAAATGCCACAGAAACGTATGGAATGCTTCAGACTGCTTTTGGAGCATCTTGCATGAATCGAGCATCAATTTTTGAGTGGCATAAAAGATTCAAGGAAGGCAGGGAGTCTGTGAGGGATGATGAAAGGTGTGGGAGGAGTAAGGAAGTCAATACACCAGAGTTGATTGGCTAAAGGGTTAGGGTTACTATGTTGAGGTTTTAAGGGAGTTCAGGAAGAGATTCCGCCGGAAGAGGCCAGCACTCTTCAAATCGGGTCAGTGGCATTTCCAGCAGGACAATGCACCAGTCCACAACTCCATCTTTGTCACAGACTATTTGACCAAGATGGAAATCAAGACAGTTCCTCAGCCTTCCTATAGTCCAGACCTTGCTCTCTGTGACTTTTGGTTATTCCTTAAGCTCAGAGGCTGTCGTTATGAGTCAATTGAGGAGAAGAAAGAGGCTGTGACGAAGGTCATTGACACGCTCACACAAGAGGACTCCCATGGGGCCTTCCAGAAATTGTTGAAACGGTAGAACAAGTGCATTGCAGCCGGAGGAGATTACTTGGAAGGGAACTAGAGTTTCATGGGTGTACTATCAATAAAAGTGCCTCTACGAAAAAAGTCTAGAAACTTATCTAATGATCCTCGTATATATCATAGAATTTTTTTATGGTTCTTTTCCCTCGAAAAACTTGGCTCAGATGTCTGGGGAGTGAGAGTAAGCCAATGGTCTTCGTCGATAGAACAATACTCCTTTTAATCCTTTACCTCTCGGGTGCAACCTGTCATATTGTGGGATTCTCGAAAGCTATCACTTGACCTCAAATACAGGTAAGAAAAATAGACACTTTTTTTCACACACGAAAAAACACTCAAGTTTTTTGTTTTGTTTTGTTTTCTCCGATTTGTTTGCGTATGTTACACCTTCAAGCCGGTAAGAAAAATATGTGGGGGTGATATTCTTAGTCGATGAAGGAAAAAATTATTACCTTTTATCTTATCATCACCCAGATCGGTGGGGTGGAGAGGCTCGGATAAGCCCCAAATCAATGTACTTAATTCCTTGCTGTCTCGGCACTGTCACTTTTCAAGTCTCCCTAAGAAACTGGCTCAAGTCACTGATCTAGTGTTTATGCATTTCCTCCAGCACACCCAACAGCGATTGGCCATTTGACCTTTCCTTGTCAATCATATCCACAATAGCTGTGCACTGAGGTTGTTAATAGTAGTAACGAGGAACCATTTTACACCCTCTATAACCAGGCGTGCAAGCTGGAAACAGTAATCCTTTCTATGACACAAATAACTCGATTTTCAGTCTATGGGTAATATATTGGTAATTTCATTGAAAACAGACCCAGAAGAACCCTCTACTACAAATCTTTTCACTAATTCGTGAAAGCGAGTCTATTCGGGATCGGTAGGTGTGCAGGAAAATATTTCAAGAAAACGCCCGACACCCGTGAATTGAAGAAACGTTGTGTTTCTCTATAAAAATGCCAGGCAATATTCAGCAAGAATCATGCAGGAAAAACTATTGAATTTAGGTTGGTCTGTTTTATCCCACCTGTCTTACATTGCACCAAGTGATTTCTATCTTTTTTGTTCTCAACAAAATGCCCTGAATGACAAAAGATTTTCTAAAAAAAGATCAGGTAAAAACGTTAGTGGAAAGTTTGTCGAGATTGAAATCCACTGAATTTTATTTGAGAAGAATCGACAAAATATCTGATAAATGGTATCAAGAGGGGGTTCAAAATAACGGTGAAAATACAATCGATGGAAATTTATCGATGAATAAATTATTATTTTACGGAAACGGTAATTATTTATGACTCAACTGAATATAAGCCGTATGTATATTTACCCAACCCCTCCGCCGGATGATGAGACAAAAGGTCAGTTTTAACAGGTTTGAATTCAGAGACCTTGACCGATTTAAATACCAAGGTTAAAGAGCCCAGTCTGCCCTACTATTCACCCATATCGACATTCATACCATTCTCGAGGATATTAGCGCTACGTGAAACGCAAAAAGTCTCGTCTAAGATTTGAACTCGGGTCGCCGTATTCAATTCATGGGACGGTAAACATTGTACCATAGGCGCCTCTAGTAGATGTAAGACGTATGAGTTTATAAGATTTGTGCAGAGGCGATTCCATATTTAATGAGGATTTTCTGAGCCGTGGTTATTGCTTGTTGAAAACTACTCCCAGTATCCCACGACGGTAGCCATAGGTTGCCAATCGCCAATTTGTTAAGAGGCGTTCGTATCATAATGGTTATCTTCATAGTAAATGGACAACTCTAGTTCAAATCCTTGAGAAAGGTATAAATCCAATTATTCTCCTCCCAGCTATAGGTAAATAGTAGGGCAGACTGTGCACTTTAACATTGGAGTGGTAACTGGTGTCGGAAAAGGAAAACTCTAAATTTAAATTAGTTGTACTCCATTTTGTCTCACGTCCTCTTTATGGCAGAGGAATTGGATAAATACAAACAAATGTCTTTCGTCAACCTGACAACCGGAATCATCTGGAATGGCGTAAACTTAAGAAATGTTTAATGGCATATCAACCCATCCTGGCTTATGTAAAAGTCATCCTTGTCGAAGAACAGTAGCGCAATCATTTAACCCTTTGTAGGATAAGAGGTTTCATATCTTTCGCAAGGGTATTAGTCTGAAAGTGAACGTAATAGCGCAACAGGAGCTTGAACTCGCTGACTACGATGTCAAAATCCATCACTTTATCCATTACGCCACGGAGACTGCCCAGATTAATGTTATCAGTTTTTTAAGGGACCCTCTATTATTCATTGTACATTCATACAAATAACAATTTCAATCAACTTCTCTTTCAAGCAAATATATATTATCACTCAAAGTGAAGTTTAAAGAAAATAAAGATCTTTTTTTAAAAAGATAAGAGGCGAGAGAACAAAAGGAGAGAAAGGAAGAGGAAGGTAGGAGTGTACCTGTGAGTAATGATGATAATGATGATGATTCTTCCAACAAAGGTTAAGAAAAACATTTTTATTGGAAATTAAAAATGAAAAGGAAAGATCATTTTACAGCCTCTTCTTTTCGTCTCGCACTGTGAATAGCAACAGTGTTACTACGGACAATGGCCAGCAAGATCTGTTGCATCAGCCATTCTACTTCACAAAATGATATTCAAGTTGAGGATTTTTAAGCGCTTTTTTGCCGTGTAAAAATAGAAATAAGGACATGATTTGTGGTGTAATGGTTAAAGCGCTGGACTGTGGAATCGTAGTAAGCGAGTTCGAACTCCAATCGCGCTATTACGTTCACTTTCAGACAAATACCTTTGGGAAAGGCATGAACTCCCTTATCTTCCCAGCTATGGGTTAAATACCATCATTGCTGTTCTTCTAGAATAATGGCTTTGGCATTAAATAACCCACGAAGGTTGATATGCTATTAAAGAGAGAAAATGACCACCAGTTAAAAATAAATATCCGTGGTTTAATCGATTCCCAGGGAAATGACTTCAGAATGAGGAATGTTTCTCCATAACCCATTGGGTTATCGGAATGTCCGGTCCATTATTTCCTTTCGTATTTTCTCTCAAGACAATGAAAGTTACTTGATGATTATCATCTCATGTCCAACGATGTATTTACTCAACCATTTCGCCATGGGCGGGATGTGACACAAGGTTC
This sequence comes from Sepioteuthis lessoniana, assembly GCA_963585895.1. Taxonomy (NCBI): domain Eukaryota; kingdom Metazoa; phylum Mollusca; class Cephalopoda; order Myopsida; family Loliginidae; genus Sepioteuthis; species Sepioteuthis lessoniana. Next base: position 2,125,992 of record OY757909.1, read on the forward strand.
ATTTTTCTGCGGAATATAACTCGTTTAAATTCAAAAGTTTCCTTCTCTTACACCGGTTGCCATACCAAGTTCAATGGGATCAGTCTGTTCTAATATTTACCCAAAGCTGGAAGTAGACTAGTTGGATTCATACTTTTTCCAAGGACATTAGCGTGATATGAAATGCGATCACCCTCGTCTTGGATTTGAAATCTGCTTGTCAGGTTCAAATCCTTTGACGAATACTGTTACACTACGAGCGCCACCTTCAAGCAACGTGCAACATGTTTTATTGGATTTCACACCATCAGTAGCAGGGAACGACCGTAGTGAGTGGCAGCTAATTCTATTTGACTTTCATATTTTAGTACGCCTTTATATAAGTTTTATTCATTCCTTTTGCATCCAAATTTTGACCCGTCGCGTAACACGCGACCTGCTACTGCATAAGTAAAAGAGGTTGAGGAATATCATATGCCACCTAACTGGAATGACTTGGGTGGTTTGGTTTGGTTTCTTTATTTAATGGCATATCAACCAACGTGGGTTATTTAATGCTGAAGCTATCCTTGTAGAAAAAAACAATAATAATACTATTTAATCTATAGCTGACGGGTATAAGAGGATTTATACGTTTCCTAAAGGTATTAGTTAATTATCGCTGCCTCCAACAAGACATAATTTGACACAAGGCTTTTTTTTTATAGTGGGTGGGGTAGAGAAGAGGGAGGTCGAGCACGAGCCGAGATTCCTGTCCTGCTGGACTAGGTTAGTCATTGGCTTACTGGGTGTAATGTGACCCTACTGGGACTTGGACTCACTTAGAGCAATGTGAGTCCGGCACGTATGCCTGCTCAGAGCTTGAACTTGACCCGAAGGTCTAGCGCTATGCTGTGTTTGTCAATGATTTCATCGCCCCCCACCGAAGGTGAGGGTCCCTCGGCCACGAATCTATCATTAACCTTGATACCCCATCCAGCACGAATGTCCGACAGCCCAACTAAAAAACAAGCTAAGTATCTAAATGTATCAGTCAGAAAGTGAACGTTATAGTACGTCTGATCCAGCTTACAACAACGTTGCAAATTCGTATGTTAGTAACTACAGCATGGGAACTCCCCCACCCCCACCCCTCAAACGACTTGCCGTTGGTTTTGTTATGAAAGTTGCATGAATAAATGGGATTAGTGTAACAAGTTATTATTACAACTAAGACATAGAAATTAAAACAAATAACAGGAGGTTGAGTTGAACAGACATTGTCTTTTTATGTATTCATGTATTTTTGGTAATAACCAATAATTTACAGAATATGTTTTCGAGTGTTTATTAATTTTGTACTGTGTTTTTAGTATTTTGTTGTTGTTGTTGCTTACAGTTGTGAATTCTTTTGAGCATAAAACTTGTTTATCGTGGTGAAATTCGGGATTGATATTTTGGTTCAGAGATTGAAGTAGCAGGAAAATATATCAAGTCTTTGAATACTGGACTTCTATTGTTTTCTGGCAAGAGGTAATTGTTATTCAGATCCACTAGTTTTGGCGGCAAAATAGGAAAAAGTTATTTTCGGAAATCATGAAAAACTTATTACTCTTTCTAGAACAGGGTGATTCTATTTTTAAATGTGATGAAACTCTATGACCGTTACAGTTTAATGAACTCCTCTAGAATACGATTACTCCTGAGTAAATAGGTCGATTTTGTGTCAGACTAAGTCGAGTTTAATAAATACTCCTCACTTTAATTGTACTATTTCATTTCCTTAAAAATCGCTTTCGGCAGCTACAAATCTCAGTACCGATTCACGTCCCATTCACAGAATTTATATTAAAATTAAGATCTTATATAATGAATAAATTGAAGTGCACTAAAATTAGTATTTAATGATTGGGGTGAGGCTGAAAATTGGATTGTAAACTTTTATTCTTTAAATTAGAGAATTTTAATGTTATTGCTCTAACAACAATTTCACTACAGTGTGCCATTTTAAACATTTTTTTTTATTTGCAGCTTGTTTCCACCTGAAGTGGATTATACAATGTAATACTTTATCAACTCAAGCCACATTTAAATAATGGATTATAGAACTTAAAAAAAGTATATTTGTCTTTTTGTTGATAAACGATCGATGAATACACGTCATAAACCAAATTCCAATAAATTGATTATTGCCGATCAAAAGTTTGCGATAAAAAGAAATCAATAGATTGATTAAAAAAAATCTTCTTTTATGGGATTTCACTTGCTTTCGATTCAAATCCCCTCAAAGATTACCTGTCGACGGGGCTTAGAATAAGCTGACCTTATTCCCAGCAAAAGGTTAAGCCCCCCTCCATAAAAAAGGGCTGTCCTAAGTATGACACACAACAGCATCCGATAGTGAGGATCCAGTTTTGGAAAGTTGGGAATCGTGGTGTACCTTTTCATTGCCATTACTCCCAGGCCCACTCTGTCCGGGTGTGGTAGTACCTATTAGGTTCTCTCATCTATGGACCGAATGTTTAAAAAATATTCGTATTCGATAGGATAGCGTGCAAAAAACCTCTTAAGAAGACTTTAGATTTATCCCGTAATCTAGTCTTTTTTTTTTTTTTTTTTTTGTGGACACTTACTCATTTAGCGTGTCTTGGGTACAAATAGCTTAGCGGAGCCCATTCTTCTTCACGTCTATAATTCGTTTGAATCCAGTTTTCTTTCTCCTTGACCAGTTACCATACCAGGGTTAGTCTGCCCAACAATTTCCCCATAGTTGAAGGGAGAACCATTGAATTTAAAGTTTTCCCAGCAAAAATGCAAAATTGCAAACAGCCTCGTTTAGGTTTGAAACTTGAGTTGTTGAGTCGACTTTCGACATCATTAATCGTTTCGCTACAAACACCTCCATCCTCATGGCCTAATAGATCTTTTAAAAAATTATTTGTATTCGATATGACCCAATGCAAAAAAAAACAAACCTTTTTTGTAGATATAAACGTACAATGAACGCGGATCCTGAAGCTCTAGATATGAAATAACCGTGGACGAGTTGACATGCCGTTAAAATCAATTTATTTAAACCTTAAATGTTCTCACAACAATCACCAACTAAAATGACAATTAGTAAAAGATATTCTAAGGTTGATACTCTCTTTAACCCAAACTTTGTCCCCTACTGTGTAATGATACCAATTTGTGCAATTAGAGACACACTAGGAAAATAAAATCAGAGACCAATGTTCAGATTCAAAGGTCAGCAACTGATGATACTCTTCTGTATGTGTCCCCCTTTCTTGTCCATTATAATCAATAAAGAAAATAAAGAATAAAGAGTAAACGCCGTGCAAACGTCTGCTATAATACAACACGTACGCAAGTCTGAATACTTAATATATAGATATCACAAATACTGAAAAGGCCATTGAATCGTGGTCATCATTTATAAATGTTGATTGTACATGTTATGTCATATCTGAAGCGACATCTGATTGCTGTAGCTTGATCTGATGTCAAAATGGCAGTGTATCTAAGCCATTTGCAATATTTATCGTTGTTTTATTCAATCCGAACTTTATCAAAATAAACCTGTTTCATCAATCATTACTTAGGAAAGCAAATTAATCCTATTAATTTTGTTTTTTAAAATAAATTTCAAAAACATAAAATAATTATTTATTTTATTTCTGAGCGCCAATAAATATAAGAATTCTGCCATATTATAATATATTCATATTTGTTTGGTATCGATTAGTTGTAGTTTTATTTCACTTTTTCAAAATTTAAATATTCTATGTTTATAAAGAGATAAATTCGACGATAAATTTTTAAAGTTGCCCGTTTAAGTTTGGCCTTCGTGGAGTTTGCAATTCTGATCGTGGAATGAATAAATGAATGATTAAGTTAAGATGTTTAGGCGCGATAGTTAAGATGGACGTAAAATAAGAGGAATAAGGAAGGGAAATAACTGAGGCTGATTGAATAAACGAAAGAATAAAAGGCCAGTTTAAAGCGGTACAATCAAATACGAGGGAAGAGAATGCGTACAATAAAGGATGGGAATAAATGAATCGTCGAAAAGACGAAAGTGAATAGTAAATGTGAAAGAAAAAAGTGATGATAAATGAAGTGAATTGTGGGAATGAAGACAACGAGACATGGAAACAAAGTAAAAAAAAATTAATGGAGGGATTACTGAGGAAGAAGTTAAAATAATAAAGCTATTGATCCGAAGACTTATGAAAGAGAATGAAAGACATGAATGAAATTGTATAAGATAAAACAGAAAAATAAACAAAAAGCGGAGAAGAAGATAAGACAAAAAATGAGAGTTTTAGGGAAGATTGATTAATTGATTTTAATGGCAGGTAAACCCGTCTAAGGTTATTTCATGCCAAGAGGTTAGAGAATTGTGTTCATTATACATTCGTGTTTATATTTTTGTGTAGTTGTTCCTTAAGAGTATTTTTATTTATTTATTTATTGTCCACGGTCCAATCTAATTTTTAAACAGATCTATTGGACCCATGAATGGATCCTCTGGAGGCACTACTCCAAACTAGGAGTCTCACCAGTAGATGCAATTTAGTGTCTTACCTCGGACATCCCTTTTGTGAGGAAGGGTCTTACCTCTCTGCAGAGGATACCGTCAGCGTTAAGGCCTTTGTGCCTCTTCTTGTATTTATTACAAGAAATAAAAGAATACAGTCAGCGTATTCTAAATTCCGTTAACTGGACAGTAGATGTGAACATATGAAAGAAAACTTAAAAAAACGAAACGTTGAAGTTGAATAGTTTCCAGGAGAAGCAAAATAATAAATTGTGATTAAAGAAAAACAAAGTTTTACTCGAGGATAGTTTACTAGATTTCCACAGTAAAAAAAAAAAGAAAAAAAAGATGAATGTTTTAAAATGAATGAATCAAACAGAGAGGAAGAAAATGAGAGGAGAAAGTTATCTGGAAATAGGAGAACATGGGAATGTTGTTGGAAAGACCAGGCCAAGAAAAAAAAAAAAAAAGAAAATGTTTAGATATGAGAGAATAAAAAGGATAAGGTGATCTGACAGATGAATGAAAGGAGAACCTATTTTTTTTTTCTTTTCTTTCTCCCCCTTTTTCTCTTTTTTAATTTTACTTTTCTTTTTCTTTTTCTGCTACTTCTTTTCTTCGACAGCTTATTTTGCACGTTTTTCTTTCTGGAAAGATCAAAATGATTCGTTTTTATGTTTTCTTGTTCTTTTTTAAAATTGTTATCATTATCGGAAGTCAAAATGCGCTTTCGTTGGCACAAACAATAGTTCTTGTCTTTGAAGACGGCGAAGAAAGAAGAAATAGCGAGAAACAATTCAAGACTGAACTTGACTTCAAATACTAAGCCAATGCTGACCGCAGACATTGTAGAAGTGTGCCATTTTGGTTTTAGAAAATCCGACATTTCAAGAATGGTGTGATGAATTCTTAAAAAAATAAAATAGTCAAAAAACATAAAAGTATTCTTTTGCTGTTTTGGATATTCTTCAGCATCCCTCTTTCGTTTTTCTTATATTTTCTTTCTTTTATTTCTTTCACTCAACCAGCCTCTCTCCTCGTAGGTAGGGCTTTGAATGCGCTAATTGTATCCCCCCATCAAAAAGGGGTGCCCTGAGCCTGACTCAAAAGTGCATTTGTATTCAACGGCTTAGAAAACGGTGACTGTAACCCCTACAGAAGAGTTAGACCCCCAAGAAATGGGTATCTGGTTATGACACTAAACTGCATCTGATAGTGAGCCTCCGGTTCTGGAGATCTAGGGAGTGTGTAGTAGACTTTCATTGGCATTACTCCACTCTGACCCGGAGGTGAAGTAGCTGTTCCGGTTCCATCTATGGGTTAAATAGATCTGTTTAAAAATCATTCGTATTTGTGTGGACTGTGTACAAAAAATTCGTAAGAAACAACTACAACAGAAAAAAAAAAAAATTAAATATGAACGTTCAATGGGCGCAATTACTTAACCTCACCGGCATAGAATAGCACAAAATGGTTTGATATGCCGTTAAAATCAATCAATCAATAGATCGATCAATCGATCAGCCGCTTTCGTTTCCTTCCCTTCTTCACCTGTTTTTTTTTTCTTTTTTTGTTTTGATTTTCATTCAAGCCTTTCATTCTCTTTCTTACTTTTTGTTTTATCTTTTATCTTTATTTTCTTGATTTATTTGTCAATAGTTGTAAAGATATATATATATATATATATATATATATATATATATATATACAAAACTAGCAAATACAAAAACCATATTTCTTATATATACATATATATATATATATACAAAACTAGCAAATACAAAAACCATATTTCTTTCACAGCATAGTCGTATTGTTGCACTTGTTGAACTTTAATGAAACGATTAGCGGATACTGCTTGCTATTTTGAACAGCTACTAGAAGCAGCACCCCACAAAACAGCAGCGGTATGGCCCCTTACCTCCCAACTCACAAAATATCCACGTAAAGCGAGCAAGACATGCTGGCCAATGATGGAGCGGCATAAGCGACTTTCTCTTATGGACTCCTACACATGGACGCACCAGTGCTAGCCGAATAGCAAAACCTTACTCTCCTCAGATCTGTACGGAGACTGGGTGCTGTCTGGAGGACTTATCAAGACTAATGGCCGATTGGAGTGAATGGCAAAAGAAAATTGAATCCATTCTGTCCCCATGGCTTGATGAGAATGATGAGAATGATGAATGAGGAGAAGAAATTAGAACTGGGAACTTTCGAATTACACACTCAAACTAGACTAGTTTATATATTGTTTTAGTTTTTCTTAAATTCATTATTTTCGTATTTCATTTTCTATCACCATTTCCACTTTTTCATCTCACCTTAACCTTTGTGTTCACTTTCGACTATTCATTCATTTGCAGACTTCATTCAACTCATTCACTCGATTTTTAATAAGCATTTTCTTTTTAATTTAATTGGGCCGCTTTCTTTTTAAACTGACCTTTTTGCTTTTCTCTGTCACCAATTTTTGTTTGTCTCAATTACTTCCCTTTCGTATTATTTAACTTCCTTCTTGATTGTCTTCTAACCTCGTAGAAACAAACGGACAGAAAACACACACACACACACACACACACACACACACACACACACACACACACACACACACACACACACACACACACACACATATATATATATATATATATATATATATATATATATATAAGCAGATAAGAATAAACAATCATTTAAAAAGCTTTTGATAAACAAAAGTGCTCCAATTCTTGCCAGCAGAATAGTATAATGGGAATTTAAATCTCACTTTAGTTTTATTTCATTATAATAGTTTCAGGTTTTCTTTTTTTTTTTTTCATAGAAAACACGAAATCATTCATTATTTAGTAATAAAATAAAATAAGATGACATTTAATTTCCTTTTAGTTTATATATTTATATATATATAAGCGGGGGTTAAATGTCAACATTTCAATTGAAGCATCTTTAGCGACACCAGTTGACTATCCCTGACAATAAATTTCGGGAATGGGATTCAAAAATACTTTCATAGGCATAAAAGCAGAAATAAGATTCCAAGTTGACAAGGATGATGAATGGGTGGAGATTGATTGATAACATAAAATCATCAACGATAGAAATATCATCATACGAGGGGCAGACAACAACAAGTTTCCAGACATTCTTTCGTATGGCCACTTTTATTGATAGTACACACATGAAACTCTAGTCCCCTTCCAAGTAATCTCCTCCGGTTGCAATACACTTGTTGTACCGTTCCAACAATTTCTGGGAGGCCCCATGGAAGTCCTCTTGTGTGAGCGTGTCAATGATCTTCGTCACAGCCTCTTTCATCTCCTCAATTGTCTCATAACGACAGCCTCTGAGCTTAAGGAATAACCAAAAGTCATAGGGAGCAAGGTCTGGACTATAGAGAGGCTGAGGAACTGTCTTGATTTCCATCTTGGTCAAATAGTCTGTGACAAGGATGGACTGGTGCATTGTCCCGGTGGAAATGCCACTGACCCGATTTGTAGAGTGCTGGCCTCTTCCGGCGGAATCTCTTCCTGAACTCCCTTAAAACCTCAACATAGTAACCCTAACCCTAACCCTGACCCTTTGGCCAATCAACTCTGGTGTATTGACTTCTTTACTCCTCCCACAACTCTCATCATCCCTCACAGACTCATTGCCTTCCTTGAATCTTTTATGCCACTCAAAAATTGATGCTCGATTCATGCAAGATGATCGAAAAGCAGTCTGAAGCATTCCATACGTTTCTGTCGCATTTTGTCCAAGTTTAAAACAGAATTTTATTGCATATCGTTCTTCTAAAGTGTCAGATTGCTTTTTTGAAATTCACCAGCTGTGACAACCAGGCTTTAGTAGGGTGTATTCCAATTCTTGCTGTAGCTGTTCATTTGAATCTGGAATCACAAAAACTTTTCAGTCATCTCATAAGATGTATAGCAATAATATACTGAATTTTCAAAAGTCTACGACAATTTTTAATGCCCATACGAAAAAAGTCTGGAAACTTATCGTATGCACCTCGTATATATATATATATATATATATATATATATATATATATATATATATATATATATATATATATATATATCTGCGTGTGTGTGTGTGTGTGCGTGTGTGATAATAGGTATTGTCTTCGGAAATGAACCAAGTTCAAGTCTTGGATAAGGCTGCTTGCAGTTTACTTTTGCGCTAATGCTGTGAGGAAAGGTAAATATCCCAGAGTTCCACCGCTAAATTCTCTAAATTCAAAACTGCGAGCGTAGGAATCACAATTTCACCCCATAAAAAACGATTAACCCAGAAACTTCAGCACCACCATAGACTTGGTGTGACTGCCACACTGTGCCCCGAAAGGTGCTGTACATTTATATTATCGTATATACGAGGGTCATTCAATCAATAAGGAGACATCTTTTTTTTTGACTGGGAAAAAAACCTATTATATATACGAGGGTCATTCATTGTGACTGAAGAGAGACTAATTATATTTACGAGGGTCATTCAATCAATAAGGGGACATTTTTCGTGGCTGAGGAAGGATCTATTATATATACGAAGGTTATTCTGTAAATTAGAGGAAATTTTGTGACTGAAGTGAGACCTATTATATAAACGAGGATCATTCAATAAATGAGGAAAATTTATTCTTTTAAATTTTTTCAGAATACTTTATCGCACAAATTATTCTAATTTTGCTGAAATATTTGTTTTGGGGCTATTCAAAGTGACAGCAAATCAAAAAGATTTCTAGGCTTGAACAGAGGTCTGACATCAAAGTTTTGGTGGCTGAGAAATGCATGGTATGTAAAATTTACCGCAGAATGTGTGAGGAGAAGAATGTTTTAGTGAAAAATCTTTATAAATTGACGAAACATGGGTTTGCTACGATGGGTATGACTGTCTATGTAGTGGACACACTCTGACTCTCCGGTAAAGAAAACTTTTTGGGCATAGCAGTCAATAAAGAAGGTTATGCTGCCTAGATGCACTTAACTTGGATTGGATGGAGTAAGAATAGAAGGATTTACACATTAAAGCGAAATTGGGAAAAAAAAAAGAATTGAATTTGAACTCTGCTAATTGATCCTCTATCCTCGTCGTTAAATATTTCCCTACGAGTATTTTATCACCAAATATATATGCTATGTATTTGTTTGTTTGTTTGTTTGTGTGTGTGTGTGTGTGTGTGTGTGTGTGTGTGTGTGTGTGTGTGTGTGTGTGTGTGTGTGACGCTGTTCATGGTTCATGATATTTCTTTGCGTATTTTGTAGACTTCAACTTAAAACAGTGATTCAGAACAAAAAAAAAAAAAAAAAAAAAAAAAAAGGAAACAGTTTCTTTTTTTCTTCTCTTATTCCAAATCGACCTGATATGGTGACATCCATCAGCTAAATAGTATAGTTAGTGATGCCATAACAATATACGGTTTTAATTCTGCTAATGTTGGTTTTCAAATTTTGGAGAGACTTTTTCTAAATTCAGACGAATAACAAAGGTAAGGCACTGTCTACACAATATGTATTGATTTGTCAGGCAAATCCGAATTCAATTGAAATATACAAAATAAGGAAGAGCTGTTAAAAAAAGCGGCTGAGTAAATAAAATAAATAGATTAAAAAAAAGAAAGCTTTCCTCTTGGACGAAAAGAAATGGAAATAATTTTTTTTCATGGAGTTTAGCATATTTATGCTTACAGCTTATACTGTTAGTCAAGGGGATTTTGTAACCAATAGGAATATAATGGGGAACAAAAACATCTCTCTCTCTCTCTCTCTCTCTCTCTCTCTCTCTCTGTATGGCTTCTTTTCTCTTTCTTTTTGTTCTCTCTTTTTCTTATTCTCGGTCTTTCTCTCTCACTTCATCTCCTCCTTCACTTTCTCTCTCTCTCTTTCTCTCTCTCTCTCTCTATATATATATATATAGCTTTCAGGGAATGGAGCAGTTCCCTCCCTACACTGCAGTGTAGTAGCTATTGAAAAAGGAGCCTTCGGGTCACACACACACACACACACACACACTCACCTTTTCTCTTTTTTTGTTTTTCCTTTTGTCCTCTCTTTTTCTTATTTAGTGTGTGTGTGTGTGTGTGTGTGAAAGTGAATAACGTAACTCTTTCGAAAAAATCGTTTAAACACTGTCTCTTCTAGTGTGCTAGTATTTTATTGTATATACATTTGAGATTGGTCGCAACCAATAGGGTTTGTTCTGCAATGATTATTGCAATAAATAACTAACAAAAAACACTGTAAAATGGTCCGACATCGACTATTACAAGTGCGACGGGTTCATCTGTGCATAAATCTTCCTAATCCTCATTTACGGTGATCAAACAATAGAAAATAAGAATTAAATCCTTTTGAAACTCTAGCTCGCAAAGCATTTCCAATGGATTGATTTTAAAGGCATGCCAACCCGTATAGGATTATTTTATAACTAGAGGTTAGGAAATCGTGTTTATTGTACGTTTATATTTACATTTTTGTATGTTTGTTGCTAAAGGGATTTTGCACATAGTTATATAATAAGTATTCTTATCTAATACAAATAATTTGCACACAATGGAAAGTATTTCAAGTATTCCAATTTTATACTCATATAATGTGCATAGAATTTTATGGTTTCAAGTATTCCTATCTAATACTAATGATTATATCATTTCAAGTAATTCTTTCTATTCAGTTATAATCATTTATTTACACACAATTATATGGTTTCAACTAACTTAATAAACAATTATAACTTCAAGTAAGTATTGGCGATACAAATAAATTATGGTTTTATGGTATCAAGTATTCCAATTTTATACAAATATTTTTCTAACAGATCTTTTTGATCCATAGATGGATCTATCACTCGGGGTCAGGAGTAATGAAAATTCAGAAGTAGTCCACGCTTCCCAGATTTCCAGGTGTGGAACACCCTTTTTAAGATAGAGAGTGTTACCCTGATTCAGGAAATACACTCAGTGTATTCTAAGCTCCACCGACGAGATTAAAAAGTCATATCGACACATATTTGATATTGCCCAGTCGGCTGGGGCTGTAGAATACACCGACTGCTTCTCTGCAGATGGGTAAGACCCCACCCTCAACGAGTGTACTTGATATGACACTAAACAATCTGATGGTGACGTTCCAGTAATACTGGAGCTTTGGGGAATGCGGAGTACCCCTTTGTTGCCATCGCCCCCAGTTCCACTCTGGCCCGGAGTGGTAACGCCTGATAAGGGTCCTATCTATGGGTTAAATAGAACTAAACCGTGCTTCCTTCACAATTCTAATTTTTTGCATTTAAACTGCGTATTTATGCTAAACTGAATTGTTTGACTAAATTGAATTGTTTAAAATAGAAATGTTTTGACAATTAAACTGTACTTACATTTAAACTGCGTGCTTATGCTAAACTGAATTAGAACTGTTTTTTGACATTGAAACTCTACTTACACTAAACTGATTTGTTTGATATAGAACTGTTTTGACATTTAACTGTGTAAAGAAAATCTGTACTTATACTAAACTGAATTCCCCGAATTAGAACTGTTCAACTAAACTGAATAGCTTGACACAGAATTTTTTTTCAGAATTAAACTGTACTAACATTTAAACTGTGTACTTATCCTTAACTGAATTGTTTGAAATAGAGCTATTTGTATAAAAATGGATTTGGCATTAAATAACCTACAAAGGTTGACATGCCATAAAACTCAACCAACCAACCAACCAACCATCATATTTGATAATCACGTTTAATTAAACTATGTAAGAATTGCTTTATTCACTCTAATCACACATTTAAAAAAGTCCTCGTTCTAATTTTGATGTTTTTATAACACAACAACCTAAACAATGGTATGAAATGGGTTCTTTGTAGATACTTATTGACCTTGATAATATACTCAACTCTTTACTTGCATTTGAACTCTTGTATATAAAGAAGGTGCTATCAAGTTTTCCACATGACCCATTTGTATTTTAGTACAATCCACAGTAGAAACAAAAAATAATTGTTTAGTCTCCTTTATAAACTTGAACACAAAGCAAAGTTTTTATTATTATTAACCTGCCAAGGTTGACAATGAGTGTAAAAACTCTTTATGATTAATAATGACTGAGCAGACGTTAAAATATGTCAGATTACTGATTTATTTTCCTGGCATATCAACATTTTTTAGAGATCATTAAAAACTCTTTCAAAAATCTTTCTCAGGACAATGACCTTTGGTTTAATCCCATTGAGAAGAATCAAAACTTTAACAGTAGGTAATTACATTGTAATACTGATTGTCTCAAAATAAGATGCAAGCTATTAATTAAGGAAAAGAACATTCTAGAAAATTTTCTATTTTTTCGTACAGGGTGTCTCAAAGTAGATGCAACCCATTAATATGATAAAAATTTATTACTAAGACAAGTGCAATGGCAGTCATTTGGAACACGTACTGTAAAAAAAATGCATCCTTTGAGCTAGAGACATTAAATCAATGTTTTTTCAACTGTTATTATATCAGCTTTCAGGACATGCAATGTTTTTTGACTTTCTTGTCTCAGTAAGAAATCATTATCTTATTGATGGGTTGCATCTATTTTGAGACAGCTTTGAATGATTTAGTCTCCAAATAAGTAGTGAGGCAAAATATTTTCCTCTTTTGTCCAAGGCATTGTGATCAAGGGCTATTAGTTGTTATAGTATATTATTTTCAAATCTCAAACAAAAAAGAACACAACATTATTAGTAGTAGGGTTATTAGCAGTCACACGGGTCCCATATATATTGAGACACCCTGTACATATTATATGCAAACGAAACGTGAACTACTACGAAGATGGATGAACAGCGATTGGTTACGGCAGAGCGGGCTACGGAGAGATTCATGTTGAGAAGCTCGTTGCGTCAGCACATTTGAAACGAGGTAATTCAAGAGCGGATCAAAGTGAAAGACGTGACTGCAGAAATTCCGCTGGATTGGACACGTCACAAGGTTCACAGACCACTAGTAGACCCGTGTAGTTGTTGAGTGATATCCATTAGATCAGAAATGACCAACTGGAAGACCTCCATGACGATGGGATGACAAAATTGTCAAATGATTCGGACAAACATGATGAAGATTGGTGGGTGTTAAGATAAAGTGGAAATGTATTGTAGTCACCGACGTGGGAAACATCGGACGGTCTGACAAATGAAAGAATGAAAATAGAAAAAAGTAATAATAAAGAAATATTATTCCGGTCTATTTTATCATTTGTATTCATCTTAATAAACAACATTTGTATTTCTTTTTTCATTTTTTGTGACTTCTGCTGGAATAGGAAAGAAATATCCTGGCCTAGTATTTCTGTATGTCACCAGGGAGAAGTTTGCTGGCCTTCCACTTGGTATAAGACAATAATATTCCACATTCAGATGAGATGTGCTAAAAAAAAAAAAAAAAAAATAGAAAAAAAAAACAACAAAAGCAAAAATAAAAGCAAGAACACAATGTGCCTTGTGCCAGACATTGACTATTTTTGAAGATTCTTAGTATAACAAGACAGGTGCATTTACTTAATCTCAAATTTTGGGGTGAACCCACTTTTTCAAATTTTCTTTCTCTCATTTTTGTTGAAAAGTTACGATGTTTTGAATGTACAGTTTAATTTTGATTGTAAAATCTGTGCAAGCGAATTCATCAGAAATTGCAGTGTAATCTTGAAAATAGTTTTCTAACTCAGCTTTATGCTAACTTGAGACAAAAACCTATAATTTCCAGTAATGTTCTGATTTTTAGCTGAAAGATTTAGTAAGATAATTTTATGATTATTTCAGTAAAATTCTAATTTCTATAACCCGATTTTAAGGTAACACCCATAAAAAAATGATGTTTTCTGAGTTAAAAAAAAATACCGAGATATATGTTTTGTTAGCGTATATATGGTGCATCTATGTAGTAGTATTAACGCATCCGCAGCATGGAAGAAATCCTGTTTTATTTTATCGGATAGATTAGACTCTTCCAAATGATCGATAACCGATCGATTGCAGTCCACACCTTCGCTAGGCGTATGTTAACATTACTTTCGGTTGATGAGATATTGCTGCCGAAGTATGTGAACGTAACTAATTTTAGAAGACTGCCACAAAGAGGGGAAATGGCTCCTTCTCGTTTAAAAGATATGTACTCAGTTTTATTTGGGTTCATGTGGAGGGCAATGCTTCCTGTTGTTTGTTCTATGCTATGAAGTAGGAATTCGGTTTGAGCAGGTACATTTTTAAGAAGCGCTAGATCATCTGCATAGTCTGCGTCTGTTACTGTTTCGGCAGGATATTGTCTGTTTCTTGCTTTTTTTTTTTGCGTAAAGCCATTTTTTATTAGATCTATCCATATTCGACATTTTTCATTAGATCTATCCATATTTGACTGATTATAAAAAAATACGGTGCTAATGTATCTCCTCGCAAAACTCCAGCAACAATATATATATATATATATATATATATATATATATATATATATATATAAGTGAGGATAACATAAACATAGTGACAATAGCACTTAGTGACTGCCAGTTTTTCGCTTATGAGATTATCAGATCAAGTCGTTCCCAAGTGGTCGGTATTATGTACTATTGTGAAGTGCATGATGGGAAGTGTAATTTCGTTTGTGGGGCATTCTGGGAAGGGTGGTGTAGTTTATACTGTACGCTTATTTATGTGTCTATATTGTATTAATTTTGTTATTTGTTAATTTGTCTATAATACTATGTTTAATTTTTTATTTTCTAGTGTTTTTATTATTAAACTCTTTGAGTTTTTCACAAAAGCGTTCGCTGATGGTCTTCCACTGCATTTTGAGTGACAGCAAGTCTCCTCAGGTCCTCAGGACTCTTCCCAGTATTCTGGCTGATCTTAATAATGTTATAGTTTGGATGATCTCTAACGTCCTCTTATTTCCAAGTTCTCCAGTCATTTTACCAATCTTTTGGTGACTGTACCGAGCACCTCAATTACAATTGGTATCATCGTCACTTTCATGTTCCATAGTTATTTTAATCCTCAAGCAGGGTCCAGGTACTTATCTATCTTTTCACTTTCTTTCAATTTTACTCTGCGGTCAGCCGGGATAGCAAAGTCCACAATTCGGCAAATTCTCTTTTTATTTTATTTTATTTGTTTTATTTATTTATTTTTGTTGACTATCACAAAGTCTGGTTGTCAGTCCAAGATTAGGTGATCCGTTTGCATCTCAAAATCCCAAAGAATTTTGAGTTCCTCATTCCCCAGAACAGATTCCGAGTTGTGCATATACCATTTGTTCGTGGTTAAATTTAAATTTCTTGCACAATTTCCACTGGATCACCTTTCCTACCCAGTCATGTCTTATACTCTTTAAGTGCTAATTTGTTGTATTCACTTATTATGTAACCGATCGTTTCATCTTTATCACCATATAACCTACATTTGCTATTTTGTTGCGTCTAATCTATTCTTGCTTTGACATAATTGGTCCTTATGGCGTTGTTTTGTGCTGCTATTAGAAGAGATTCAGTTTCTATTCCTTAGTCATGTCCAAGTTTTCTTATATGGAATTTCGTTTTATTATTATTATTATTATTATTATTATTATTATTATTATTATTATTCATTCATTCGTTAATTTTTGCTTATTTTATCATTATATCATTTTGATTTATTTTAATCTATTTATTTATTAATTACTTTATTTTGAATTAAATATTTCTAATATTCTCTAACCTTGATATTGAGCGCTCTTTTCTTATATATATATATATATATATATATATATATATATATATATATATATATATATAAAGAAAAGGTTGAAAGGCTCACCCAGATTTTAGATTTGTCGCATACTTTTCACATTTATATGGGCTTCACCAGCAAATAAATTTTTACAAAGATCTGGATTAGTTTTTCTACTTTTATAAGAATTGGTAGCAATTAATCTTTTGCTTAGCCTATAAAGTTCAAGAGACATAGTTGAACAAAAATGTTCCGCTATGGCTCTTCTGAGTGGGTCAGGCTTAGAACATTTTGAACTTCTTTCCAATATATATATATATATATATATATATTGGAAAGAATTAATCTGGATTAATTCAAGTAGATAGAATGTAGAACGGAAAAGAGAACTTGGAAGATGAAAGAAGAATTGTTTCAGTGCAAGACAATCTTCTCATAGTGATGTCAAGTTTGCATGTTCGTTCATTTCTTTTTCTTCGTCCAAATTTTATTTAAAAGCATGTGGGAACATCGGTAGCGAGTTGGATACCACCTCCTTTTAAGCTTCGTAGCCAGGTTTTTATACTTATAAGATAAGCCAACTTCCAAAGATTTGTGTTAAATTTTGGCTGGGACAAGTAAATGACCAGAAAATACCGTTTTCTTCGAACGCAGAAATGTCATGAAAATGATCACAAGCAAAATTTGGTAAGGAAGGTTGTGCTTATTCTCACCAAAGCCATTACTTGATGTTGTCTAGCCAGAAAGAAATACGATGTAAGAAAGTATTTAAATGTTTTTCTTTTAATCAACGGTTGTTCCATCCAATCAGAACGTGAGTCCATTTCTTTTTTTGCTTGTTTGCCTTTGAAGCAAGCAAATTCAGCACACCTGATGATCCGGTATTTAAGCTTCATTAGGCTCTCGTAGGTTCTCGTAGGTTCTCGCATCACTTAACAGACCTGCTCAGAGATTTTCTCCCATGAAATGGCAACCGGTAGAATTTTACTGCAACCATTACTCCAAAAATGATCGATTCCTCTTGTTTCCTCTCCTTTTTGTTTTTCCCACCCCCACCTTTTTCTGTTTATTCCTTATATATATATATATATATATATATAGTTAGAATATTGAGCAACGATTAATAAAGATTAACCTAAAACCGTTAAAATCACAGTCATCTCATGTGTCTAGTACAACTGTCAGTTTCACGGCCCAAGTCGATAATCTTTGCTCAATATTTTTACTATTATGTAGCTTTATTCTGAATAATGAGCACAATCAAGCGAGCAACGTAAGTTTTGTTCTGAATATTTCTAATAACTCTTACGAATATACATACATATTTATATAGTATGGCTTCGTTTGATTACTTTGTTTTAATGAGGTA
Source organism: Sepioteuthis lessoniana (assembly GCA_963585895.1). Taxonomy (NCBI): domain Eukaryota; kingdom Metazoa; phylum Mollusca; class Cephalopoda; order Myopsida; family Loliginidae; genus Sepioteuthis; species Sepioteuthis lessoniana. Next base: position 2,143,604 of record OY757909.1, read on the forward strand.
TCAGCCTGCGTGGGTTATTTAATGCCAAAGCCATGCTTGTTGAAGAACAGTAGGGGTACTATTTAAACCAAAGCTGCAGAGATAAGTTGGTTTATAGATTTGCCAAGGGTATTAGTCAGAAAGTGGACGTAATAACGTGAAAGGAGCTCAAACTCACTTACTTCAATATCGTATCCACCACGTTTGTCACTATACCACTCACTATATATATATATATATATATATATATATATAATGTGATTTGGTGGTTGTGGGTATGTAAGGTTCTCGATTTTAAAGTCAGCGTTGTTGCGTGACTCGCTGTTTCAATTTTACCAGGAATCGAATACTTTTGATCAATTGACGATACCAAATAATTTCTCCTTCATGTCTACTGAAAAACTAGCATATCCTTTACACAATGCGCACATACATCTGTATGTGTGTGTGTGTGTGTGTGTGTGTGTGTGTGTGTGCGCGTGCGGCATTTACTTTACTCAATACATATTTACTTTTTAGCATAATTTCCTTCCTCATCAATGGACTTAATTTTTTAGTGAATGACTGGTTCTCGCCAATGACGTCGTCAGACAAAGTGGTTAATATACTATTATATACTGTTGTGTGGGGAATCATGAGAAGGGCTATATAGTTTGTGGGACATTCTGGGAAGGTCGGTCTAGATTATACAACGGGGATCAAACATTATGCTTTCAGAATTTATTATCGACATTCAGCCCAAAAATGGTTTTGTAATATGCTTAGTATATATATATATATATATATATATATATATATATATATTGTGTGTGTGTGTGTGTGTGTGTGTGTGTAAATATAAAAAATGAAAAAAGAAAGTATTCAGTAGATGATTTTATTCATTGTTGAAATATTTGCAAACATTATACGTATCGTTTTTTTTTTATTAAACCATCATCAGAGTGTTTGATATGGAATGTTGTATCGTCTGAATTATTCTTAATTTTATGTTTAAAAAAAAAATGTAAAAAAATGAGAAAGCCTTTGATATTCTATTTCCGTTTGTGGCGTTCTGTTTCAAAACAGTGTGACGTAATTAATGTTCGAAATTTATGTTATAGTTTCTCGCATTTCCTTATATATATATATATATATATATATATGCACACACACACGCACACGCGCGTGTGTGTGTGTGTGAGGTGTCTAGGTTGTAATTGGGGTGAGGAAGGGCTCACCCCAATTACAACCCAGACACCACAATATAGACAATTTTCTGCGACATCACATTATAGTCAATATCTTTCCATGAAACAAGATATATATATATATATAAACACACACACACACGCACACACACACACACACACGCACATATATATATATAAGTCTTTATTCTTCCACTCTCTCTATTTCTTTCTTTTCTTTTTCTTCTTTTTCTTTATCTTTTCTCTGCTTTTTGTGTAACTTTTTGTAGTTTTTGCAAGAATTATGACAAGAAATGTTATTAAAACAATATTATAAGTGAGTATAAATAAATTTAAAACATCAATGAAAGCTATTTCAAATAAGGGATCTTGTAACTCTTTAGCACTGATTTGACTCAAAAAAAGGAGATCATTTGAAAAAAAAACTTTTTGTTTAATAGCATCATATTTTAAAATAATGCTAGATTCAACTATCTTTCGGTATTTTTTCTTGTTTATATCAACTAATATTTTCGAATCTTTAAAGTAAAAGTTGTGATTACTTTCTAAATTATGTCAGGTTATTTAGACAGAGAGGAAGTGGCGAGAGGGAGCAAGAGAGAAAAGGAGGGAGAGAGAGAGAGTGAGAGTACAAGAGAAATTCTGTTGGTTTTATTTTCCCATTGACTGCCTTTGAACCTAACATATTTGGGCTGAAGAACCCAGTGTATCCTACAATTTAAGTATTGTACTCGATTCTAAAAAATACTACTTTGCTTATTAACAGTCCCTACAATGCTTATTATATATATATATATATATATATAATTTTTTTAAGTTTAAAGTAGGATAATAATAAAATGGGATATATCTCATGATTTAGGGTTTCTCGCTGTTGACCTACATATATGTGCTAGTATTCATCTGGGAATTAGCAATGTTCGTTTTAATCCTGTTTATACTTGAAAAAGTGGGTGCTGCTTTCAGGAAGTTTTAAACAATCCTGGAAGTAGCACCCAACAAAACAGTAGCTGTACAGCCACTTACCTCCCATCTCACAAACCATGCAAGTAAGACAAACGAGGCATGCCGGAAACTATTGGAGGAGTAAAGATGAACTCATAAGCGACGTCCCATCATGAACTCCTACACATGGACACACCGGTGCTGGTTATCCAGCGAAGATTTATATACACCGGCTCCGGACGGACACCAGATGCAGTCTAGTGGTCTTGCCAAGAGTGATGAACACACACACACACACACACACACACACACACACACACACACACACACACACACACACACACACGCACACGTACAAACAGAGATCAAATTCTAACGTATTTATTGGGTTAAAAACTCTTTTTACAACATAAAAGAATCAATATATCTCTCTTTTTGCCTTAATTTGTATAGTTGGGCTAGAAATACCATACTGTGCTCTTTGATGACCTCTGATGACCTCGAGTGATTTCCTAAATGTACTTCACGTAGCCTAAGTCTCAACTGGATATTTCCTAAGTCTTCATGCCAAAAAGTAGGTTAATGGGTTCTGTTGTTTGGGCGTAATAGTAACACGAACACACACACACACGAACACAAGCCTTCAGAATTTGTTTCTAATATACATCGATTCGTTTATGATTTACTATGTCCAACTCTATCAGCTTATTATTATCATTATTATTATTATTAGTTTATTTGATGATTGAAATACAATGATTTTTTTTTCTTTTATTTTTCTTACTTCTCTAATAAAATTAAAATCTAAGATTTTCGCTCTAAATACTGGAAACGAAGAAGGAGGAAAGAAAAAGAGGGCATGAGAAAACCATTAGGAAAAGAAGATATACCAAAGGTCGGTAAATTTGACCATGAAAAATTGCTTGCATTACCAGCAAGTATACAACATATTTTTTAAAATTGGTCCTTCGCGGGAATACGTTGGAAACTAAGGGTACTGCTCATGAGGACGATCGAAAAATCCCTTTAATGCGTTGTTCAAATTAACATATATATATATATGCAGCAAGTTTCTCCTCTCTATGCCACTGTTGTTGTACAAGAAATGCCAGTGTTGGCATTCAGAGCCGTTGCTGTAGTTGCCAGAATGAAGATGAAGGCAACGTTAAACTGTCTTAAGAACTCTAGTTCCTGATTGGCCCGTCGGCTGGGGCTATAGAATACATCGAGGGGTAAGATCCCCCCATCGAGTGTGCTAGATATAACACTAAACAATCTGATGGTGAGGTTCCAGTGATGCTGGGGCTTTGGAGAATGCGGAGTACCCCTTCATTGCCATTGCTCCCAGGTCCACTCTGGCCCTGAGTGGTAGCACCTGATAAGGGTCCTATCTATGGGTTAAATATAACTAAACTGTATACTTATACTAAACTGAATTGTTTGAATTAGAACTGTTTGACTAAACTGAATAGCTTGAAATAGAAGTGTTTTTGACAATTAAATTGTGTACTCATGCTAAATTGAATTGTTTGAAATAGAACAGATTATTTGTATAAAATGGATTTGGCGTTCAATAACCTACAAAGGTTGATATGCCATAAAAACCCAACCAACCAACCAACCAACCAACCAACTATCCAGTTCCTGATTTTGAACTTAACAATTGTTCTTAAAGTAGTTGACTATCAAGGGTGGAAAACCCAGGTTGCTCTCACATTTTAGGCATAGCCGGCAGAGAACACATACACACACACACACACACACACACACATATATATATATATATATATATATATATATATAAAGAGAGAGAGAGAAAGAGAAAGATATCTAAGTTAGGATAGTGTAGAAACAGAGTTAATGGCACTTTGTGAATAAACTTTCTCGCTTATGCGTTCATCAGAATAAGGCTAAGACTGCTTAGCCGAAAAACTGACAGTCCCCAAGCGCTGTTGATGCTATTTACTATTCTTAGCTAACGTAGGTATATATACTCTATCACCGACATTCAGCATTCTTTATCTCTAGATACAGTAAAACACATTGTGTGTGTATATATATATATATATATAGTTGTTTGCCGCCGTAACCCTTTACGATACCTACTTCATCGAGGTGTTGGGGAGGGCGTTAATCCTTTCCTCGATTGCTCCACTTTATCCTTGATCCATACTTCATAATGCTGTGTTAAGTAAGGAGGCATCAAGTACCGTTTTTTGAGTCTTTGTTATGACTCGACCTGGGATTGAATCCCAGGTCTCCCGGGTTATTGGCGAACATTCAATTAAGACAGGTTTTCAATGAAATTCTTACTTTATTCGCAAACTTAATCTCCAACACTTAAAAACAAAATCCCTGTGGAGTAGTTACTAACGTGCTGGACTGTGACATTGTAGTTAACGAGTTCGAACTCCACTCGCGGTACTACGTTCACTTTCGGACAAAGTATGAATCCCCTTATTCTCCCGGCTATTCGGTTAAATTGTATCACTGCTTTTCTTTTATAAAGATGGCTTTGGCATTAAATGACCCCAAAAGATTGATATGCTATTAAACAAAGAAACCAGCCCAAACCAACACGTAAAGTGGGTGGTGCGCTCAGCGTTACACTTCATGCTGATGCCCTTGGGAAAGACATGATTCTCACATTACCCCTGATTTTGAGTCAATAGTAAGGCAGACTTAGGCCTTAGTTGGGTTGGCACTATGGAAGTAAAAGTCTGAATTTAAACTTGCTTTACTACGTTTAAAAATTGACCTTGTGTCCCATCCTGATCTTTGTGGAAGAGTTGGGTATAAATATAATGTTTCAATATAATTTATAATGATATATAAATGAGTTGGCCGACAGTTGTTGAGGGGGGACCTGAAGGCTGGACCTAGGATTGAACACCAGTCTCCCGGGCCATTGGCAAACACTCCAACTAATATGGCGAATAGACCGGTTTAAATATATAGTTTATGAATATATGATATTCTTAAATATATGAAATGTACATATAATAAGCCTATCAGAAGATTTAAAGGCCAAGTTTCTTCATTCTCACACATCCTCGATGTCTATAAAACTTTGTGCTAACATCTGGACGATGTCCCAACCTTATTACCCACACCCATCAAGCATGTTCGTCAAGTATCAAATAATCACTTGTCAACCTCTTCATTCAACTTTAACATTATATCTTTTTGTGATTTCAAACAACATTAGATGTCTCATTTATAAATTATGATTGCTACCTGGTGAATTTGACTTTTTCGAACATTTCTTTGATGAAAGAGACTTTTTAGCAGGTTGAAAATGAATCGACATTTTTTCGCAAATTGATTCATTGATTTTTACCGTTATATGATATCACGTATTCTTATCTAATACAATTGGCTGAATTTAATGGCATGTCATCCTGTCTAGGGTTATTTCATAACTCGATTTTAGGAAACTGCTTTCATTGTATGTTCATATTCCCATTTTGTGTGTAGTAGTTTCTTAAGAGGATTTTTGGACATGGTCTTATCGAATAGGAATAATGTATGAACAGATAAATTACACCCACTTGTACACACCTGTACAGTTTCTAGTATTCCTATCTAATACTAATAATTATATGGTTTCAAGTTGTTATTTATATTTGATAATACTAATTTGTTTGCCTATAGTTGGAGTAACTAATAATAATCCTAAGTAAGCTATTATTGGAAATTTACTAAGCTTTTTGCTTAGATGTGGCACAAGGCCATATGAAAGGGGCACCCAATGAGACTCGAACTCACTCATGTAGGTTTACTAGCCGAGCTTGCTAACCATTACACCACCAGAGGCGCCTAAAGTAAGCTATTATTGCGTCAAGTAACCATTCCTAATACGGATAATTTACTATTAAATGGCATCAAGTATTCCTATCAAATACGAATAATCATTAAATATATTCATTCGGCCTATAGATGGGACCCTAACAGGTTCTACCACTCCAGGTCTGAGTGGACCTGAGAGTAATGGCAATAAAGGGAGATCTCTCAGATTGGAACCTTGCCACTTGCTGCAGTTTAGCATCATGTCAGGACACTCCTTTAAAGGAGGGGTTCTTACTCTTCTGCAGAAGATTCAGTTTGCGAATTCTAATCCTTGCCAACATACTTTTTTGTGTTTTACTAAAATATGAAATTAGAATATAGGAATGTATTCCCATAGTGGATTTGTAAATCCTACCCGTGATATCATGGGTTATATGAGCAGCTAGTATCTGCAAGATTTTTCAATGATTGGGAATGTAAACGTGAGACAAATCTCTCTCGCGCCAAGTTTGTTGCAGCCCGTCGATCGATTTATGTCCTTGTTGGGTCTGTAATGTTTAAAGGCAGTGCAAATATTAAAAAGCTTTCCACACAGTTATTTTCCCATGCATATACATCTACTCTCAGTAAGAAGAAACATTTTAGAATAGACCTCAGATGGATAATTTCTAAAAATAACTTTTGTGTCACATTTGATGTTCCTTAGGAAGAATGGCGCTAATACTTTTAATCGATCTTTTCAGTGCAGACGGTTCAGCTTAACATACTTAACAAATATGAACAAATATATATATATATATATATATATATATAGGTGTGTGTGTGTGTGTGTGTGTGTGTGTGTGTGTGTGTGTGTGTGTGTGTGTGTGTGTGTGTGTGAGTGAGAGAGAGAGTGAAAGAGAGAGTGAGGAGATGCTCTCAACTAAGGATTTGAATTACTTTTCGACGCTTAGGTGTCTGGATCATTTATTCCAATATAAAAAAAAGAAATAAAAAACTTCGTCCCTGCAAAGTGAGAAAACGAGACTTGTTACTTAAGTAACGTGTTATTAGGTCAAGAAATAACAGTGGCTAGACATATATCCTAAGAAAAGTGTAAAGTTATTAAAAGTTGCCACTCAGACTGGGTAACACTCTTCGTCAATGAAGCAAAAGATTAAAAAAAACAGTATAGAATAAGATCTGACTCATAATGTATTATTTTTAAACCCCAAAAGAGAGAGGGATTTTTTTTGTCTATTTTTCCTCTACTTTTTTACCATATTTTAAAGATGCAATCTTTTTATGCTAAAAACGTTATACTCACGTTTTTAATGCCGTTTCAGAAGATAATATAAATTGCATCAAAAGGCGTCAGACAAATTCTTATTTTATAAACTCGTTATTTCTGTAATATCACAGGCAGGATTCATCAGACAAATACCTAAAAACTTTTGCCAACTTTAATATGTAGTTCTATCAAAATTATTTTCGTTTTTAATCGACAAAGATTTTATAGAAAACCTCCTGAGAACTGTATATTTTGAAGCTAGTGCAATGCTTCAATATTTATTTGAAGTTTATATATGGTATCTTTCCATAATTATTGTTTTCTTCTAAAAGTACTGATTATTGTATCCTCTTCAACTTGGCATTTTAAAGCATCATAATCGTCCATTTGACCTTTTTTTAAAAGATGCAATGTGCTACTCTATTACGATTACATTATATTTATTTATATTTATATTCAACGCTTCTGAGGCTTAATTTGAAATAACCCGTCAAAATTACAAGATTGTACAGTTCATTGTTCAGGGTGTCTCAAAATAGATGCAACCCATTAATGCAATAATGATTGATTACTGAGACAAGTGCAATGGCGGCCATTTGAAACACGTTCAGTAAAAAATGCATTCTTTGAGCTAGAAACATCACATCAATGTTTTTTGTACTTATTATATTAGCTTCTTGGACATGCAATAATTTTTTGAATTTTTGTCTCAGAAATCATTATCATATTAATAGGTTGCATCTATTTTGAGACAGTTTTGAATTATTTTTGTCTCCAAATAAGTAGTGACGCAAAATATTTTTTATTTCTTGTTCAAGGCATTGTGATTAAAGATTTATAGTTATTATAGTAGATTATTTTCAAATCTGAAACAAAAAATAACACAACATAATTAGTAGTAGAGTTATTAGCAGTCACATGGGCCACATGTATATTGAGGTACCCTATATGTGAAACTCGGAGTCATGGGCAGTCTTTGACATAGAGACTACTTTGATATTTTAGATTTTAAATTGGTTCGGCTTAATTAGAACATTGAGCATTTAAAATATTTCTTATACAACCACTTGCTCAAAACTTTATACTATTACTACTACTAACAATAATAATAATCATAATAATAAAAAGAAGAAGATATATATATATATATATATATTGGAGTAATAATTTTAGAAGCATGCATGAAATAAAAACTCTGTAGTAAAGTATGTAAAAAAACGAAAATACTTTTGATACCTCCTCACGTAAGACGAGAATGCATCAAACTGACAGAAAAGTGATACAAAAGTAGACATGACTGGGTAGGAAAGGTGATCTATAGGGAATTATGCAAGAGATTAAAATTTGGGCATTCTGACAAATGATATATAGATAAACCAGAATCTGTCCGAGAAAATGAGATGCACAAAATTCATTATGATTTTGAGATAAAAATGGATTACCTAATTCCGTGCAGAAGATCAGATCTAATATTTATAAAAAAAAAACCAAAGAACTTTCCATCGAGTAGTCGTTACCGTTCTAGGTGACCATAAAGTTAAAATGAAAAGCAGTGAAAAGATAGACAAATACCTAGACCTTGCAAGGGGGCTAAAAAAACTGTCGAACATGAAAGTGACGGTGATACCAATTGAAGTTGGTGCACTTGGAACTGTCCTCAAAAGCCTGGAAAAGAAACTGGGGAAATTGGAGATCAGAAGAAGATTCTAGACCATCCAAGCTACAGCACTGTTAAGATCAGATTGAATACTTAGAAGAGTCCTGGAGAAAACTTGCCATCATTCAGACTCCAATAAAAGACTGTCAGTTCAAGCTGACAAAAAAAAATCGTATTGAGTCATAGTCTTTAGGTGTGTTCATGAAATAAGCATTGTATTAAAGGTTTGTAAAAGTGAAATTACTTTTGATATCCTCTAATAATTACGTTAGCAACAGAATTTCTGACGGTTGGGAAATAATGAAATAATTTGTTCTGTTTTTCTTTTTTATCTTTAGAAATGTTTTTTTTTTTTATGTCTCACACTTTTATGTTTCATCAACTTTTAACTATTTTCGATTTAATCTTTAAAGATTTATGTTTTTTTCTTTTCTTTTTTTTCTTTTTTCTTTTATTTATTTTCGCTTTAAGATTTCCGTTTTGTACTTTAAGCATTAGGCTCATAGTTTTTGATTTATATCTTATACTATCTGGATTATTATCTAAGTTTTATATATGTCATAAAAGTTTTTGTGCTTTATGTTTCATTTCAAGTGATTGATTGCCATTAACACTGATGTGTTTCTTGAATATGGCCTGCCTTGATTTTTAGAAATCAATAGTGAGAACGAGAAATTCAGAAAAGTGACAAATGGGCTCAACTTTTTTTTTCTATGAACTGTCAGTGGTTATCTATTTGATCCATGTTATTGCTTTCTTAAAACTACAACTATGAATAAATTGATTAAAAATCGAATGGAGGAACGAAGGATAATTTGATTGATTTCTTCAAAAGGGATGGTGATTAGTGTGCTAACATAACTACATGAAAATTATGAGTCACTCATGAGACCTTTTCTTTTTTTGTTTAGATTTTCTCTCTGATAAACTTTGTTTCTCTCTTATTATTTGGACGATCTTTTGTAAAATCCCCAGAATATATCGGTCAGAATTAGTGGGTTTGATTTAATTTTCATTTGTTAAAATTCATATACAGATTGTCAAATAAAAACACAACTCTACTTTGGCCGATCCTCTCACGGACATAGTTCTCGGCAAATGCTCAATTTCAAGACACCCTCTACACACACACTCACTCGCACACACGCACACACACACACACACACACACATACCTATATATATATATATATATATATAATGTTGTTTGTTATATCTATTCGAAAAATTGCTTCATATCAGCGATTGGGTACATATAAGTTAGGACAGGGTAGATACAGTTTCTAGCCTGTGAGATTATCAGACCATGTGATCTCGATGTGATAGGTATCCGTTTATTCATATATATATATATATATATATATATATATATATATATATATATATATTACATTTGTATAGAGGAATTGTATTATATGAACTGAATTACCATAAGTAAAAAATCGGGCAAGCGATGCCAAATTAACTAGTCATGGTCAGTGATCGCGCATTTACCATGACTAGTTGATTTGGGATCCCTTGTGTGCGATGTGGATTGATGGTCTCGTGGTAGTGTTTCGGCTCTGCATGCTGTGGTCGCGGGTTCGATCTCCAGTGGTGGAAATGACAGTATGCACCGCTGATAAGACTTAATAAGTTCGAAACAGCTGTCCAGTGTTCTGCTTGTCGCATGGAAGTGCATGCCGGATTTTCAAGTCAAGGTAATTCAATTTATATATATGTATATTTGAAGTGTAAGAAAAAACTCATTTAATTTCGTAATGTAATAATAACTTGATCAATTCTCGTTCAACTGTTATATACGTATTTTTTTTCTTTTCGGGTATAATTATTTCATTCACTGGAAAATAAAAGGCATTTAAGGATGGAAAATAGAATTTTTAGTTATTTCTACTCATTCTGTTAACATTTGAGATCATTTTAACGAGAGTTTGGTCAAGTTATTAAATTAAGAAATGATATCTATTTTTCTGAAACATATTTTTTAAACATGATAGATAGATAGATAGATAATACACATTGGAATATTTATTTTTATGTCATTTGTTATTTGATTGTTCTTAACTCGTTTCGATTTTTGGTCTTCTTCAGTAGAAAAGTGTTTGGAAAAAAAGTTTTTAGAAAGTTTTAAAAGAGATTTAAAAAAATTAGATATGCTATAAGGTTGGTTGGTTGGTTGGTTGATTTTACGGCATGTCAACTGTTGGGCTATTTTATGCCGAACACGTTTTGGTTTTATTCCTTTCTTGTACGGGATGCTTGTTAAGCATTCATATATTTTAGATTTTGCCTTTTCTATCTTGTTTGATGTTACAGTGTCTCTATCTAGGTTGATGTTACGGTGTTTCTCTCTAGTTTGATGTGACGGAGTCTCTCTCTAGTTTGATTTTTTGGAGTCTGTCTCTAGTTTGATGTTATGGTGTCTCTATCTAGTTTGATGTTGCGAAGTCTCTCTCTTGTTTGATGTTACGGAGTCTCTCTCTTGTTTGATGTTACGGAGTCTTTCTCTAGTTTGATGTTACGGAGTCTCTCTCTAGTTTGATTTTATGGAGTCTTTCACTTGTTTTATGTTATGGTGTCTCTATCTAGTTTGGATGAAAATAATCTGAATGTGAATTTTGGTTTTTCATTGATCACTTTAGTGTTGAGATGATTTTTTTAGGTTGTTCATTGAAAGTTTCTGGTTTTAGTTTGATTGGTGCTGACTTTTTGGAAGATAAGTGTACTAGTCAATCTTTATGCTGGAAGGATTGATGACTTTGTTTTGTAGGAGGTTTGCTATTTTCGGAATAAGTAGTTTGTGTTTGAGTGGTAGATTTTGAGTACGTTTTTTCTTTGATTATTTCATTGGATTTTTTGCGTCACAAACTATATTGAACAATTCTCGGGAACAACACCCCACGAAACAACAGCTGTACGGCCACCTACCTCCCATCTCTAAAACCATCCAAGTAAGACGAACAAGACATGCGAGACACTGCTGGAGAAGCAAGAACGAACTCACAAGAGACGTTCTCCAATCAACCCCTTCATATGGTTGTGTCAGTGGTGCCGACCAGCAAAAACTTACCTACAGCAGCTCTCGGTGGACACAGGATGTAGTTTGCAAGACCTGCCGGGCGCAATAGATGATAGGGTTGAAAGGAAAGAAAGAGAGAGAGGGAGAGGGAGAGAAAGAGTCAGGGAAATCCGTGATAGCAGCTCGGCCTAATGATGATGATTTTTTTGTTTAGTTTGTGCTTCTATTTGATAGATTTCCCGTGTAGGTTTTGAGTTGTTCCTGAAATCTTGACCAATCATTTGGTTCCAGTAGGATTAGTTTCTCAAAAAGAGCTCTGTAATTGTCTGCTTGATTACTTTTTTGATTGGATTTGCTATCTGTACAACAGATGTGTAAGTGTTCACCCCATGTAGGACTTTACTGTCCTCCTGGCTCCCGAAAAGTTGTATTTTGTGCTTTATTTCCAATATTTCCCTCTCTTTTCTATATGTCACAAGATCTTGAGAAAGGCGAATGGCCCAACTGGCAGTTTGGATATTTGGTTTCATAACTACCATCTTCTATGTGGTCTGGGTCCTTTTGGCCACACCTTCCAAATGTCGGGCGTCATTTGCAGCTCTCCCTGTGTTGTCTGTATTTATGAGGCTTAAAACACCTCATTAAACTGTTCTACCCTTTCAAGATAGAATCGTTTTTAATTTCCTTAAATATTACCGATTTATTGAATGTTAGAATGAATGTGTGCGTTTGTATTTCTTCAACACTTTTTCTTCCGTCGGTGACGTTTTCATAGTCCGTGACCCTTTGATTTCCTGAGGTTACTTTTATTTCCTCTCGAGTAATTATAGAAATTCTTTTGCTTCTTATAACTCTTTTTTTTTTCTTTTTTTTTTTTGAGGTGTTGAGTTAATCATGTAAGTAAGCCTTGCACTTTATATTGTGGAAGGTTTTCGTTTTGATTAATCTTTCGTCATGTTTTTAGTTGTCCACCTCTACAAGCAAATTGTCACTTCTTAGTTCGAAGTGTTTCTCAACTGGAGATGATTTATTCTATCACAAATGGTGACAACTTGTCAGATTAGTTTCTTCAAACGATTTCAATACTATAAATCTTGTATATTCTGTTTCGTTTTCTGAGTCAGATTCACAGAGATTCGGTTTTTTTATTTAAAGAAGCCATAAGTAGTGTTTGTTTTTTCGCTGGTCCTGTGCTCCACCGTTCTCAACGGAGTCCAACTTGTGCTGAGAATTTACTAAGGGGGAATCCCATTCACCCTGCTTTAGACGGAATTTTCGAGCCCCAGCCAACTTTAGACTTTCATTAGACAATACTTATTGCTGTACAATTTAAAAGTGGTCAAAATCTTATTCTCTCAATACAATTCAACCTCAGTGAAGGAAATCTCTTGTAAGATAAAGAGGATTGGGAGTTTGTTACAAGTGCAAATTAAAGAATATTGTTGGGAAAATCATATTATGTGCAAGGGTTAAACATGACCAGCCGATTGAATGGATAATAAAAATTATTTTTTGCTTTATATATATATATATATATATATATAATCAGGATTAAAACTAACAATTCCGAATTTTATGTTATTGACCTTCAGGTGAACCAGTATTGGATACGTATCTATCTATCTATCTATCTATCTATCTATCCAATTCTGTTCATATCTTGGGAAGTCCCCGTGACATAGTGGCTAACGTGCTGGACGGCAACATCAAGGTTAGCGAGTTCGTACTCCATTTACCCTGTTACTTTTACTCTTGAACTAATATCCCTGAGAAAAGCATGAACCCTATTATCCCCAAAGTATGAGTCAAATCATGCCACTACAGTTCTTCTAGATGGATTTTTTGGCATTAAATGACACAGAAAGGTTGATATGCCATTAAGCAAATAAATCTTATCGATCTATCTAATTATCTAACTAGTTATCTATCTAACTAGCTAACTCATTGTTCATATCTATCTATCTATCTATCTAGTAATGGTGTAATGGTTATCGTCGTAGGAAATGGACACGGCGACACGAGTTCAAACCCTGGACAAGACTGATAGCATTTCACATAGCACTAATACCCGTGGGAAAGGTATGAATCCAAATATTCTCCCTCCAGCTATGGGTAAATATTAGGGCAGACTGGGTTCTTCAGCCTTGATGAGGCAACTAGTCTTGGAGAAGGAAAACTCTGAATTCAAACCTGTTAAACTCCGCTTAAAAATTGAACTTGTGTCATATCCTACCTGAGCGGAGGGGTTGGTAAATATGATATCTATCTATCTATCTATCTATCTATCCATCTATCTTAATCTGTCTGTCTGTCTATGTTAAAACATCTATGCCTAGATATTTGTCTATGTGTCTGTGCCATTTTTCTTGTTTTTTTATCTCTTTATACAAAACCATGCACATGCAATGAATTCAAGGAAATTGGTGCCAGGGGCCAACTATTATATTTTAAAATCTCTACTTATGTTTTTTTCTATGAAACTACATGTTTCCTCAATCAAGACTTTTTCAAATGTTCTACTCGTATGATTAATTGTTCATGTGAAGTGGTTCCCCCCCTCCAACCATTATAAACAGCGTCCTTCTATTCATAAATAGATGTTAAGTAGAAAGTTTATAATATCATCTTAACTTCAACATCCTGTTTGACTTTTTCTCAATTGACATTGCATCGCGCTAAAGAAAGAAAGACAATCCGAATGAATTTCAATGATTTTGTTTTAAATATTCTACATTTCTAGTTCTTTTTTAATCATCTACAAATTAATGAACGTGTGTGGCCATTAATGTGTTTGTTGTGTGTGGCCACATACACACTGAATTTGGTGTAAATTGGAGTGAGTGGAATACGCTGAAGGTTTTCAAATGTTCCAGGAACGTGTTTTGAGTCACCAGATAGGAGATGATCAGGCTGAAACAAATCCTCAGTCTGTCTGTCTGTCTGTCTGTCTCTGTCTCTGTCTCTCTGTCTCTGTCTCTGTCTCTCTCTCTCTCTCTCTCTCTCTCTATATATATATATATATATATATATATATATATATATATATATATAATCTGCAAGGTCTTGTACAAGCTGCTGGTGTTCTTTAACTGTAAGGAGACTTCTGTATGATTACGTAATGCCCAGTCGTTAAAGCGTAGTGTGTCTTGCTAATTGTGACATGCACAGAACCTGCTGTAAATCATCATATATATATATATATATATATATATATATATATATATATATATATATATATATATATATATATATATATATATACCATTGGCTCTGAACGAGCAAGGTTGAACACAAAGTTCATTTTATAACGGAATTTAAAACGTCTGAGTTACGAGTTTAGTTTCTATTAGACCAGCTGCCATTCCAAGGTTAAAGAGCCAGTTCTGTCCTGTTAATTATCCATAGCTGGAGGAAGGATCGTTGGATTTGTAACTTTTTCAAGGATATTAACGCTAAGAGAAATATGAAAAGACTCGTTTCCAGGATTTGAACTCAAGTCACTTTGTCCATATCGTGTGAAAGTAACCCCATTAAACCTCGAGCACATCCATATATATATATATATATATATATATATATATATATATATATATATATATATATATATATAAGGCGCTAAAAAATTGACTTTGTGTCGTATCCTACTTGCGTGAAGAAGTTGGGGTACATATATATATATATATATATATATATATATATATATAGAGAGAGAGAGAGAGAGAGAGAGAGAGAGATGGGGGAGGAGAAAGAAAGAAAAAAGTAACGGACAGAGATAAATAAGACAAATAAGAATATCTTTTTTGTTCTGAACTTGCTTCGACCTTAGTCATTGCCAGGAGAAAACCTGTTATGAAAAAAAGTTTCTTTTATATATATATATATATATATATATATATATATATATATATATATATATATATATATATATCTTTCTAAGAAACATTTTTTCACAACAGGTATGTGTGCACATATACATACATGCGCATATGAATTACACACACACACACATAGGATGACTGCCATATCTTGGCTGATGATAGCTGTATTGACAGTAAATTACAAAAAGTTTTTTAGAAAGGTATATATATATATATATATATATATATATATATATATGTATGTATATATATATGTGTGTGTGTGTGTGTGTTTGTGTCTGTGTATGTGTGCTTGTGTGTGTGTGTGTGGATGTATATATGTGTACACACACACACACATGCACACACACACATACACACACACATAGGATGACTGCCATGTCTTGGCTGATGATAGCTGTATTGACAGTCTAAATTACAAAAAGTTTTTTAGAAAGGTATATATATATATATGTGTGTGTGTGTATGTGTGTGTGTGTGTGTGTATGTGTGTGGATGTATATATGTGTACACACACACACACACATACACACACACACACATAGGATGACTGCCATATCTTGGCTGATGATAGCTGTATTGACAGTCTAAATAACAAAAAGATACAGATTAATAACTAATACAACTTGTAAAAAATATAAAAGATGTATGAAATGATAAGGTAATAACATAACAGCAAATCATTAGATTAGAGTGACATACTTATGCCACTCTATGGGTCTACATAGTGACAGCCCAGTGACAAGAATAGCAAGATAACTGATGACTATGGAAACTGCAGGTTTTATTTCTGAGTACCCTCTCTTGGATTTTTCTCATCAAAGGATGCCTACAAATCAGTAGAGGTTTGATGGCACAGCTTCCTTCTCCAGTTTTGATTTTGGAGTTAACTTCTTCGAAAAGGGTTACCTTCAGCATGGCTTTATCATTAGAGTGGAGCACCTTCTACTCTACGTGTACGTATGATAATATATATATATATATATATATACATTTATATATACACATATATATGCACAGACATACATATATATGTCCATACGTACGCACACATACATATATATGCGTACATATAAAAAGGTCTTAAATTATGGCGTTTGGTGGGATGCACGAAGTGGTTCACAAAATTTAGGCTAATTTTACATTGAAAACTAGAGAAACTTTTAGTTTGACGAGTGTATAGCACTTTCGCAAAGAATACGGCTCATAAGTGGTCGAGGTAAATGTTCGTACTACGTTCGATTTCTTCCTTTCATACCCTTGTTCTTATTCTGGAAAGTAATCTATCCATAGTCTAGAAAGAAAATCATGTTTAAAAAAAAAGGTCTTAAATTATGGTAACCTGGTTTAGATTCATGATATGCAGAAAAATATTTGTATGAATAATTTTCATCGAGATTTTCAAAGAATTCCTCGCCAATTTAAAACTAATATAAATTCGTGCGTTCTTATTAAACTCGTCTGTTTTAACAAAATTTTATTCAAAAACAATAACGTTTTTGAATAGCAAAAAATACTCAGTCAAAAAAAAAAAATCAAATATCAGCGGAACCCATTTTCATAGCTTTTATGGTGGATATCATTAATTCAGCATGGAGAGAATATCATTAATGTTTACAACGGTATGTTATGCCCTCTCATTTATTGACAAGCTTCTGAAATTAGTAGATCCGTTCATGTACCTCGGTAGTAATATCTCATCTACTAAAAGTGATATCAATGTATGCATAGGTAAGGCATGAACTGATATTGACCGGTTAATGACCCCTATGGAAATGTGATTCTCCCTTATCAAATAAAAATGAGATTCTTCCAAGCTGTAGCGGAATCAGTACTACTGTATGGTTGCACTATTTGAACTTCCACGTAAAGATTGGGGGAAAAAAACTAGATGGGAACTACACAAGGATGCTGTAGGCTGTTTTGAACAAATCCTGGAAGCAGCACCCCCTACAAAACTGTAACGGTACATGGACTCTTTCGCATCGACACACCAATGTTGGCTGGCCAGCAAAGACTTACATTCATCAGGTCTGTGCAGAGACTGGAATCTGTTTAGAGGGTTTGCTAAAAGCATTGTCCGATGGGGACGAAAAAAAGATCAAGAGAATTCAGTACAGTCGGCAAGCTTTGATGATGATGATGATGATGATTAATATTTACAAGTTTAAAGCATAATTTTTCCAATTTACTCATTAACCGTTTTATGATAACATTTTTTTAAATGTTCTTTTGTTTTGTTTTTTTTCTTGAATGGCATATCAACCTTCGTGGACTATTTAATGCCAAAGCTGTTCTTTTTAGAAGAACAGCAGTGATACTATTTAACCCATAGCTGGGAGGATAAGGGGATGGTCATACCTTTCCCAAGGGTATTTGTCCGAAAGTGAACGTAATAGCTCGACTGGAGTTCGAACTCACTTTCTACAATTCCGCTGTCTAGCGCTTTAACCGTTACACCACGAGGACCCCCCCCCCACTTTTTTTTTGTGGGAGAGTGTAGCAATTTGACATTCAGTGAAGAACACATATTTCTTGCCTTATCATAAATGAAAATTAATTTTTTTATATTTTCTTTGAAAAAATTTTTCTTTTCGCTTGTCTTTTTCTCCCCCCACCCAATGCAACACTATTGACAGTTCCATTTTGCTAGAATAATGGCATTAACTTGTGAAAGTTAACTTTCTTTTGCTCAAACTTTGATACTGCTTCTAAGTGCAGACAACAAGCGAGTGACAGATCACTCGCTTGGCTAAAAGCAAAGTAAATGCATAGGAAAAAGTATTTTATGTCCGCTTGGATCTCCATAGTATAAAGTAGGCAAACGTTATCATCAGACGTCGTCAGCTACCAGTCTTAAAATGACATCTGTCAATTGAGTTACTATTTGAAAGATATCGGACAAAACCAACTTTTTATTTTTGACCTGTGTTGATAGTTTCAAAGAACTTTTTGTCATATTTCAGTTGGAAAGGAGTGCACGCTGCTTTACACTTCAATTGGAAAGAAGTGCACACTTCTTTACAGTTCAATCGGAAAGGAATGCACACTTCTTTACAGTCGAATAGGAAAGAAGTGCACACTTCTTTACAGTTCAATCGGAAAGGAATGCACACTTCTTTACAGTTCAATAGGAAGTGAATATCTTTTATCTAACCACATTTCTCTGACAAGTCGACGGGGCTTACCATATGCAGACTGTATCACCCCTAAAGAGAATATCCCGCCCCCGCCGCCCCCCGCAAAAAATAGAGGGTGTCTTGTGTATGACACTAAACTTCATCTGAACGTAGGTTCTGAAGATGTGGAAAGTGCCAGTATTCGCAGTGCCACTGTGACCGGGAGTGGTAAAGGTAGTACCCCTTAGGATCTCATCTACGTATTAAGTAGATATGTTTGAAAAATTGTTTGCATTAGATAGGAATACTTAATATCATATAACCGTAATAAAAAAAAAACTCTTTAGAAAATGGAGTGGGGAAAGGAAATTCCTGTGTTATAATGACTAAAGTGATGGACTGCAGACTGTACATTTGGAAGTAAAATTTTGTTTTACCACCTTCAGCAGAAATGACAGATTCCAGTCTTTAAAGACAAGTTGTGTTTTGAATTTTGATCTCATTTTTCTTAGCAATCTTGTTCCAGTTCTTTAAGTTTTTATCAATTTATTTATTTTGAAATGAGTTCTTATGCCCAGAACTCTTCAATTCGCTCAACAAAGGTTCGGTGATGTTAAGAACTGGGGACAGAAATGGCCAATCTACGACTTTGATTTTGTTGTCCTCTAAACATTTGTGAAGTGTTTTAATTGTATCTTAACGATAAGCCAAGCGTGTTATATAATGCATTTAATATATATTAGAGCATGCACGTCTCATGGCTCTTTGTCATTTCATTTTTGGCCTGACCAAGAACTTTTCAGCATCCCTTCATAGTGTCTAAACCTAAAAATCTTATTTCAATACAATAATCTGATGAAGTTATTTTTACATGCATTCTTCAAATAAGCAAAATAAATTTCAGTTTGAAAAGCAAGGAATTTTCTTCAACTAAATTTCCACATACCTGGAAAAAGGATATCTAAAATTATCCTTTTCTTATAGACAAGAATTCAAGACAAACATTGTATTTCATGTTAAAATTTAAGTAGAAATCAATGAATACAAAAAAGCAAATATGACTTGAAGGAAAGCAAACTCTGTTACAATTTCAGTCAGTAAATCCCCGTGGCGTAATGGTTAACGTTCAGGACAGCACCATCGTAGTAAGTGAATTCAATCTCCAATCATACGACTGCTTTCAGACTAATACCCTTATAGGGGTTCATACCCAACATGACTTAAATAGTACCACAACTGTTCTTCAACAAAGATCGCTTTGACATTAAATAAACCGCAAAGGTTGATATGCCATTAAACAAAGAAACCAAACGAAATTAATTCAGTCAGTACGAAAGAAAATTATTTAGTTGTAAATGATACAAATTTACGTTACTATGAGGACAGAAAAAAAATGAAAATGGTGGTTGCTAGTTTATACATATAAAAGACATAAATAAGTCGTGTTGTGAAAAAAAGTTTGAAAATGATGTCACTTCAACAACTGTATATATATGAGGGGGTCCTGAAAAGAAGAGAAAAAGACATGAGAAATAGTTTTTTTTGTTTGTTTTTGCTGTTGTTTTTTTTTTCTTTCTTTTTTTGTTGGGGAGGTTGAAAGACATTTGAGAAACAATGTGCCAATTGTATTGAACAGCTGGATGAATATGCTGAATAACATTTAATAATTTTTGGTCATTTTCTTCTTGGTCAGACCAAGAATATTTCAACACCCTTTCGTTTGAAACTTATGAAAATATAATGATACTTTTCCCGCCATTTCTTTACGCTGTTTTTTTGGAAATCCCGCCAAATTTGGCCAATTAGAATATTGAATAGATACCACAAAAGCGTTGTTCGACTCTCAGTTAGGTTTCAATTATAATCAGAGAAAATTTTGTGTTTTATTTTTTATTTTTTATTTTACTCAGTGTTAACGAAGATTTTCATTTTGGAAGCAGTTAGCCTTTGGCTTCAGACATAGCCAACTTAATTGGGCGGCTATTTTTTCATTTTTTTTTTTTTTTTTTTACACTTAAAGGTGAATAAATCGTATGAAATAGATAACAGCAACATTAATTACTTCTATTCAACTACAAGTCTAAGACAAACAAGTGGTGTTTTCTTATGTCAAGAGTTCAAAAAGGAGCGTGTTAGTTAGTTTTGTATAATGACAAGCCAATTAAGTGGTTCATTGCCCCCACTCACTCCCCAAGGAGCCGCGATATCGAGTGGAAAGTAATTGAACTTTGAGAATATAGTGAACTATTTTGTCTTAATCCGAGCAAGACCCTCAAATTTCAATAGGGTATGCTTCTGAAACATTGCACACGTACTAATCTGATTGAAAATAAAATTAAATTGCCTTTTATTTTTAAAGTTATATATCATTATCATCATCACTGGTTCCACAACCTAGCCTAACCAGGGAGGGGAGCGCCACCAATGCAGAGGGTCCCTGATGGGAATAGCTTGGCGGTGCCTATCCCTCTCCAGGTCTACAACTGGTTTGAATTCACTGTTTTTCTTCTTCTTGAATGGTTGCTATACTAAGGTTAAAGAGTCGAGTTGGCTCAGCTATTTTATTCGCAGATGGAGAGAGGATAGTTGAATTAATACCTTTCCCAGGGGTATCAACGTTATGTGAAATACAAACAGCCTCATTCAGGTTTTGAAATGTTACTGGAATTTTATTGATCTTCTTTATTTGGCCAAGTTGAAAGCAAGTTTGTTTTTGTACATTTAATACAAATTTATAAAATTCTGATATTAGAATTAAAGTAGGTCTTATACGTCATCAAATACGCTAAATCTGACTTTAAAAAGATTACAGTAATAAGATACGTTGCGTTAAAAAACAGAATTTTCTGGAATTCGCCCAAATAACTTCTGTGATCTTTCTGGATCGCTTATCGATATTTTCGTATCTTTTTGCTAAATTTAGCGTTAAAATAGTGCACCATCGTATCGGTTAAAATTGGTAAAAATTTATCGAACAACAGATAAGTATTCACACACACATACACACTCATAAACATATATGCGCACACACATAAGTTTAACTGACTGTTTATGCTCAAGCAGCAATATCTTGTAAAACCACAAATCCACTTCCGGCGATACTCTGAACTTTTCGGACAAAAGGTCACATCACTAACATGCCACGATCCATGCCCTTATAGAGAGTGGGTATCGTCATAGTATATACATTAAAGTTCAATGATTATCATTGATACCGATTTTTAAGATCCTCCTTAATTGCCAGCTTAGAATACGCTGAAGATTGGTTGGTTGGTTGGTTGGCATATCAGCCATCAGTTATTTAATGCTGTTATGTCCTGGGAAAAATCATCGCTTCTGGCAGGTCTTCAGGGCTACATCCCGTATCCTCATATAGCTGCTGTATGTATATTCGAGCTGGCCGTCCTGCTTTTGCTCGGCCATATGTGGGGGTCCATAGGAGTACATCACTTATGAACTCGTCCCTGCTTCTCCAGCAGTGTCCTGCATGTCTGGCTCGCCACGACCACCTACCTCCCATCACGAAAACTATCCAGGTTAGACGAGCCATATAGGCACATACGAGATAAATAATTTCAAGTATTCCTATCGAACACGAATATTTCTATTTCGTATTAATCGTTTGTTTGCACACAATGGTTTCAAGTATTGCTGTATAACACTAACTAGTTAACATCAGCTATTTGTTTGCAAACAGTTAAATGGTTATATATATATATATATATATATATACGCACACACGCACACACACACACACACACACACACATATATATATATATATATATGTGTGTGTGTGTGTGTGTGTATGTGTGTGTGTGTGTCTGTGTAGTTAAGCAGTAGTTTTCATTAAAGCATGTTTGATTAAATAATAAAGAAAAATTTTCTCTATATAATATACATGTCTTTATTATTTAATCAAACATGCTTATATACCTATAAAATATAACCATTTGTAATTTTAAATGAGTTAGAGCACACATTTAAGCATTGTTATTGTTTGCACACAGTTAAACGGTTTCAATTATTACAGTTTAACACTAATAGTTCTATTTAGTATTAAACATTTGTTTGCACACAGTCAAGTGGTTTCTCCTATTGCTATGTAATGCCAATTACTTAATTTTGCACCCTGTTAAATGATTTCAAGTATTTCAAGTATTTCTATCTCACACAAATAATTCTATTTTGTATTAATCATTTGTTTTCACATACATAAATAGTTTCAATTATTGCAATCTAACACCAATAGTTTTATTTGCATACAGTTAAATGGTTACAGCTATTACTATGTAACACTTACAATTCAATCGTTTGTTTGCAGTGATTGAAATGGTTATTTGACTCATAGAAAGGGACCCTAACAGGTACTACCACAGAGTGGACCTGGGAGTAATGACAGTGAAACAGTACACCACATCTCCAAAGCTCCAGAACTGGAGTCTCACCGTTAGATGTGATTTAGTGTCATATCCTAGCCACTCGAGATGCAATGGGCGTATTCTACAGCCCCAGCCGAATGAGCACGCTGACTGTATCAACTGCCAAAAAATGGGGTGACCTGAGTGACACTAAACTGCAGCTGATGATGAGACTTCAGTTCTAGAGATCTGGTTATAGTGGAGTACCCCTTCGTTGCCATTACCTCCAGGCCGACTCTACTTCGGAGTGGTCGTGCTTTTTAGGGTCATATCTATGGATCAAATAGATCTGTTTAAAATTATTTGGTAAGAATATTTGATGCCATATAACTGTAACTTATTTGTATTAAGAATAGTTACTTAAAGCTGTCATTGTTAACCTAAGATTATTATAATTGGTTTGTTGAAGCCACGTAAGTGTATGTGAAGTAGTGTCTATTATTCCATATAAGTAATTACTTGAAACCATATAATTATTTGTATTTGATAGAAATTTCTCAAACCCGTAAAACTGTGGGCAAAATCTTTTTATTTCATAAGAATACTTGATTTATAACGGTGAACCAAAAAAAATTCTCAAGAAACCACTTGACAAAAATGTAGATATAAACATAAAATGAACGCAATTCTCAAACCTCAAGGCGTAAAATAACCCTAGATGTGTTAACATGCCGTTAAAATCAATCAATCTATCAACCTTCATAAGTGCCTCATTAATCTTACTTTGTGTTGCAAAATAGTTTTTTTTTATGTTTAAATGAGGGTGTGTTTGTAAGAGTAGGAGTTTAAAAAATGGTTGCATATCTTTTATTACTATGTACGAAATGTGCAGCAAACGTAAGTTCGTATATATTATGATGATCGTTCATTTAATTTATGATGTTTTCTTCTTGAAAATCTTCTGATATATTTCACGAAGCTAAAGTCGAATACGGCACTGCTGGAGAAGCAAGGACGAACTCATAAATGACGTTCTCTTATCATCTTGTATGGACTCCTACACACGGCCGACCAGCAAAGACTTATATACAATAGCTCTGTGCGGACACTGGATGCAGTTTGGATGACCTGCTAGGAGCAATTAATGAAAGGGACGGTTGCCAAGAGAGAGTCAGGTAAATCCGTGCTGTCAGCATGACTTAATGATGATGATGATGATGATGATGATGAATGTTTTATCAGGGTTTGTTGGCAGGAGGAGGATGTTGTTTCCTTTGTTTTGGTTTCAGTGGTTCTTTGAGGCATTCTATTGGTCAAAGTTTATTTATAGGAATTAGAAATCTTGCTCACAATTGTTTCACCATTTTTACGATATTTTCTAATTCAGAGTAACTCAATTCTTTGAGCTTTTGTGAATACTTACTCAATATAGTTCGTATTCAAGCTGTATCTTGTAAAAAATAAAGCAACTCAGCTTCAAGGGATCTTCCTATCCAGGCAGTATTTGTCCCATCGCCTAAAAGAAGTAAAAAAATTGGATATTTTACACGGCGCAAAAGCAATCCAAAAGAGAAATGCAGATGATGTTTGGATGTTTTTAGCCATTTCTCCAAGGCCTTCCTTCTTTCAGGGTTCCATTAAAGCAATCTTGTGTCAAATTTCAACAATGTGGAAGTATATAAATACTCCCCGATCTCTACATCTGATTACTTCATCAACTCCATATTACCATTCTACCCGACCTCAGTAATAGCTCATTTCCTCAGCCCCATATTGCTTAACTACCTCCTACCTCTGTATTAAATCTTATATCATTAATCAACCTTTAGTTTTTATCAAAATGCCATGTTACGACTAAATGAATCAAAACTGATAACAAAAATAGCAATATAATCTTACTTTATCTTCTTATTTTTTCTGTTTTAATTGTATCTGATTTTCA
The DNA here is from genome assembly GCA_963585895.1 of Sepioteuthis lessoniana. Classification (NCBI taxonomy): domain Eukaryota; kingdom Metazoa; phylum Mollusca; class Cephalopoda; order Myopsida; family Loliginidae; genus Sepioteuthis; species Sepioteuthis lessoniana. The sequence goes on from OY757909.1 coordinate 2,168,748, forward strand.
TATTGAACTGGTTTAAAAGAAAGGAATACCTTTTAAAGTAACTTTTTTTTTGTTGTTTTATACTCGGAATATTTTTCTCTTTTAAGATAAAATTAATTGGAATCTACTGAAGTAGGCTCATCTTGAGGAAAAGGGTACTAAAGATGTCAGTTGCAAAAGAAAACTAACAATATTTCATGCTAACATATTTCATTGTGACCACATGAAAAATTCCCACGCCTCCAATTCTGATAACTTGCGTATCGTCTTCTACGATTTGTTAGGTAACTAAATCAGACGATTGTTTTTTTTTAATAATTATTAATTTATGCCCTGTTTAAAACTATTATTATTATTATTATTATTATTATTATTTACTCCATATTTTTAGCTGATGGTCTTTCACTGGAGTTTGAGTGACAGCAAGTTTCCTCAAGTCTCCAGGACACTTCTCAATATTCTGACCGTTCTCAATAATACTGTACTTTAGATGGTCTCCACTCGTCCTCCAACCTCCAAGTCCTTCAGTCCCTTTAATAATCCTTTGGTGACTGTACCAAAAGCACCAATCACAATTGGCATAATTGTCACCTTCATGTTCCACAGCTTTTTAATTCCCTAGCAAGGTTGAGGTACATATCCTTCTTTTCATTTTCTTTACATTTTACTCTGTGGTCAGTCGGGACAACAAAAGATAAAATTTTGCAAATTCTCTTTTTTCTGTTGATTATTATAAGGTCTGGTCTTCTGGTTGAGATTAGGTGATCCGTGTGTATGTCAAAGTCCCAGAGGAGTTTATGTGTGTTATTCTCCAGGATAGATGCTGGGTTGAGCATATATCATTTATTTGTATGGTAAAATTTAAATTTCTTGCACATTTCCCAGTCGAGTCTAGTCTTATACTCATTCTGTGCTAATTTGCTGCATTCGCTTATTATGTGATTGATGGTTTCGTCTCTATCACCACATTACCTACATTTGCTATTTTGTTGCGTCTTATCTAGTCTCGCTTTGATATGATTGGTTCTTAAGGCGTTGTTTTGTGCTGCTATTAGGAGAGATTCAGTTTCTCTCTTAAAGTTTCCTTTTCTTAGCCACGTCCAGGTTTTCTCGTGAGAGATAGTGTTTATTAGTCATTTAAAATGCCCATAGAGTTATTTTTCTTCCTATTTTTGTTTTCTAGTTATTGTCATTCTGTGGGTCTTCATATTGTCTGTCTCATTTCTGATGGCTGTAATCAGTCCTCCTTCGTGTTTTTCTATGTAGTCCTCGAGTCGTTGTATCGATGCGTCAACGCTGTCTTCAATGCTGGCAAGTCCTCTTCCTTCCTCCTTTCATGATACATATAGTCGGTTAACGTCGTCTCAGAGATGTAATGCCTTATGCGTGGTCCTTAGTTTCTTCTTCTTTGGCCCATTTGCTTAAGTTCTTCTCTGGTCTACGTCAAAAAGGGTCCCGAATATCTAACGAGGGGTATAGCCCAGGTATTCACCCCTTTGATAAAGTTTTTGCTCGATAGTTTTGTCTCGAGTAGCTTTCTAGTTATCCTGAGATATTCTTTTTGAATTTTGTCTTTCATTTCCACTTGTTTGATGGCGTCAGCCTCCTAGATGCCCAAGTATTTGTATGTTTCCTTTTCTCCGAGCGTTCTAATCTTGTCTTGATTTGGTAGTTCCATTCCATCAGGTAGATGTCATTTGCCACTTTTCATTACTAGTATGGCACATTTCTATGCCAAATTCCATTCCTATGTCCTGACTGTATATTCTCACTGCGTGTAATAGAGTTTCCCGTTCTTTTTCCTTTTATGCAAATAGTTTGATATCATCCATGTACATTAAATGATTGATCTTTTCCTGCAATCAACTAAGTTTGTATCCGGCTGTGCATTTCCTGAGTATGTGGTTAAGTGGCTTCATGGCAATTATGAATAGTAAGGGTGATAGAGCATCTCCTTGAAAAATACCTCTTTGGATCTTTGCTTCAGCTAAGCTTCTTCCTCCTGCTGTCAATTCCACTTTCCAGGTTTTCATGGTTTTCTCGATGAAGTTTATGATTTCATGTGATGTTTTGTACATTTTAAGGCAGTTTATTATTCAGCTTTGCGGAACCTTATCATATGCCTTTTTGTAGTCAATACAGGCCATAGCTAGATTTTTGTCTGGTCTTCCTCTCGTTTAGGATGTGCTGATATATGTTAAGTAACTCTGCTGTGCCTCTGAATCCTTTGTGGTATCCTTTCTGTTCCCCAGGGAACAATCCACGGTTTGTTAGTGAAAAGTAAATCTCTTCTCTTATTTGTGCTGTTGATATTTTCCACATCATCGGTAAGCAAGTTATGGGTCTGTAGTTGTTTGATACGGATTCTTTGCTTGGGTCCTTTTGGATCAATGTGGTATATCCTTTGATCGTCCATTCGGGCACGTGTCTTCCTTGTAGGCATCTGCTCATTTCTAGGGTTAGTCTGTCATGAATGGACGTGAATTTCTTGAACCAGAAACCATATTTTCCATCATGGCCAGACGTTTTCCAGTTTGATATTTTTTTAATGTAGTTTTGAGTAAATCGTTCTGTATTTCCGCTTTCGGGCCTTCTTCGAGTCCTTCTAATTTTCTTTTCATGTTGTTTATCCATTCGGTCTTTTCGTTGTGTTTTTTTTTTTTTTTTTTTTTTTTTGGTTGCCATATTTCAGTCCAAAATCGCTCGGGTTTTGCATCCGGAAATTATTATTATTACTATTATCATAAGATGTTATTTATGTCTAATATCTGCCCACTGATCCAATGATGATCCTAGAGCAGTTGTTGATAAAATAAGAATAGAGCCCGCAGAATTCTTGAAAAGAATTGTTTACAAACACAGATTTCAAATGAAAACTTGAGTGTTGTCTAAAAAAAGAATTTTTATAATGCTTTCAATTATGAAACCATACCTATTTATATACGTGTGAATGAGTGTGACTTCCTCTTGGCCACTTCAAAGTTTCATTTATTTAAAAAATACACGTGATTCATCTGACGACTGTAAATAAAATAAACATATAAAAAAAAGGGAGTGATTTTTTTTAAGTTCAGATATACAAGCAAATTGAAACATATTTGTTTTAATAAAGTAATATTACAGGGAAGTAAATGTTAGCACACACACACACACACACACACACACACACACACACACACACACACATGCTAACAAACATATAATTTGCTAGTGTAACCACCGCTAACCTTTTTAAAGATCTAAAACAGCAAAAAAAAAAAAAATGGAGGCTTTTCTGTTGAAAATAAAAAGAGCTGAACATACAAAACGATTGAGCGAATATATCAAAATATATTTTAAAAAAGTACACACACTTCCCTCTACTCTGAATTTCACGATTACGTAATTTTTAAGCAAGCACCTAAAAATCAGATAATCGTCAAATTCGAATTATACAAAAAGTGTGTGAGCTTTTTAACATTACAATAAACAAAAACAAAAAAAAGAAAGAAAACCTGCCGGATAGTGGACTTCACTGTTCTGGCAGACCACAGGGTAAAACTGATGGAAAGCAAAAAGTGAAAAAAGTTACTAGACCTTGCTAAGGAACTGAAAACTACTATGAAGTATAAAAGTGACGGTGATACCAATTGTAATTGGTACACTCGGTACAGTCACCAAAATTTTAGTACAGGGACAGAAGAAATTCTAAATTAGAAGTCTTGTGGGGACTATCTAAACTACAGCATTATTGACATCTGCCAGAATACTGAGAAGTGTCCTGGAGACTTAAGAAGACTTGCTATGACTCAGACTCAAGTGAAAACTATCACGTAACGCCGGTGTGAAAAACTCTCAGAAGAAAAAACAATAATAATAAAATAATACGAACAAATGGTATATGCACAACCCAGAATCCATCCTAGAAAATTAGACACACAAAATTATCTGGGTTTTTGATACAAACGGATCACCTAATCTCGGCCAGTCGACTAGACATAGTCAACAAAAAAAAAAGAGAACCTGTCGAATAGTGGATTTTGCCGTCTCAGCTGATCACGGAGTAAAACTGAAAGAAAGCAGAAAGTGAGATAAGTACCAAGACCTTACAAGAGAACTGAAAAAACTGTGGAGAATGAAAATGACGGTGATGCTAACTATAATTAGCGCACTCGGTACAGTCACCAAAGGACGGATACTGGGACTGGAACACTTGGAAATAAGAGGACGAGTGGAAACCATCCAAGCTACTGCATTATTAAGATCAGTCAGAATACTAAGAAGAGTCCTGGTGACTAGATAAGACTTGCTGGCACTCAGACTCAATTGAAAAACCATCAGCATAATGATTGCATGGATCCCCTTGATTCTTTTAACACTCGCCCTAATCGTCTTTCATTCTTGACAAGTGTTTTCGGCGGCAATGAATACAAAGTTTTGCTGGTTGGCCACTACAGGTGTGTTTATGCATGAGTGTCCGTAGAAGAACATCACTTATGAGTTTTTCCCTGTTTCCCCAGCAGAGCCTAGCATACTTTGTTACTTTTACTCGTGAAATGAAAAGTAAGTGGCCATACTGCTGCTTTTTTTAGGGGTGCTGCTTCGAGGATTTGTTTAAAACAGCTTGCAGCATTTTTGTGTCATTTCCATCTTACTTTTTCTCCAATCACTTCGTTAAAGTCCTGGTGTTGCAGCCATATCTAGTGAATCACATGAACCTCTGGTAACAATAAGTACTAGTCTATTTTGCAGGAACCCAGGGAAGATTTTGCCGTTGATTTAAATCTGGGTGACCCCCCCCCGGCCTCCGGCCTCAGTTATCATCATAGTCCAACTATTCTCTCTAGCTTAAGGCATAATGGTTTTCATCGAAGAACTAGAGAGCAAGTTCAATTTTCGGACGATTCCATTTGTGTTTCAATTCGATCTATTACCTTTGAAAAAGCAAGGATCGTTGTCTGCTTCTCTCGTCAAATAAGTAAGTTGGTGACTGTTGTCGAGGGCGACCAGAAGGCTCCCTTTTCAGGAGCTACTACACCGAGGTGTAAGGGAGGGCGCTACTCCTTTCCCCATAGTTTTTTTTAACACTCTACCCACCTAGCTCATTGGCCAAGTGGGTAGAATGTTAAATAAACTATGGGGAAATATTTAGGAAGACTGAGTTGTCGCGTCTTAGTATGGAGATTGGTTTAGAAGAAGAAAAACTAAGAATTTAAATCACCTGTAACCAATTTGTCAGACAGTTGGTGGTTGGCAATTATATCCGGAAAGGAAAACGGCAGATCACCGACTTTATCTCTCCACGACACTTTCCCGATAGAAATGACTGGTAAAAAAAAAATCTTTATTTTTTGTGCTGAAGAGTCATGATGAGTTCGTGTCATGATGACTGCGTGTCTCGACTTCTCAAACTGTTAGTCTCGATTCCAGAAAAAAAAAAAAGATTAAACTCATATAAATTGTCGCCATTCTTTTAGATTTCTGACGGTATGCCATGGTCACCAATGGCTGAGCCACTTTTCAGCCGATGTCTTTGCCAATTCTTGTAATGTTGATTATTCATCCATTTTCAAACCGATTATTGCTGAATGACAGTGATCGCAGCCTTCTGGTCGACGGGGTTGGCACAAAACAATCAGCAGAAATCGGATCAGTCATTTAGCATTTTGTCCCTTTTGATAAGTTCTGTTTGGATTTGTGCCGAAGATTCTGCCGGGTAGAAGTTTATACTTACCCTATTCACCCATCACAATCAGAATGTGATACAAGCTCAATTTTTAAGAGGGATACACTACTGGTTTGAAATTAAAGTTTTCCTTCTTCCAGACCAGTTGCCGCACAAAGGTTTAAAGAGCCTAATCTGCCATACTATTTACCCATAACTGGGGGCGGGGAGGAGAAAGTAGAACTTGATTAGTGAGTAAGATTCTCAATTGTTGTCACGTGCTTCTGACCTTAAAAATACAATTTTTGGATACAATTTCAAAATCTAACTTTATTATCTGAAAAAATCAAACTTGGGAAAAGCAGTTAAAATCTGATTGAATATTTCTTTCAACGATTGGTTATAAGTCTCATTGGGTGCTCCATTCATTCGGCCTTGTGCCTCATCGAAGCGAAGAGACTTCGTAAATTACTACGATTGGTTATAAGTATTATTATTATTTGGTGTTAAACAAGTTCAAAATCAAATTCTCGCTTTATTTACAAACCTAATTTCCAACACGTAAATAGAGAGGCACGCTTAGGGTAATGGTTATTGTTATAGGAAATGAAATCAGCGGCCGGAGTTCGATTCTTAGATCAAGCTGTTTGGGTTTTACTTCACGTTAATGCCCTTGAGAGAGACATGAATTCGTTTCTTCTCCAGTTATGGCTAAATAGTAGGTCAAACTGGATTATTTCGTAAAGCAACCAGACTAAGAGAAGGAAAACTCAAAATTAAAACTAGCATTACTCAGCTTATAAATCTATCCAACTTGTAGCGGAAGGGTTGGATAAATAAATACTTCTCGTCTTTTGCTACAACTATTTTAAACTTCACTATACAAGTTTCAAATTTTATTGGGATACACAGAAGTAACTGACATCAGCACAAAATTGGCCCTTATTACAAGGTTGGTCCACTATTTGTTTACAAAAATTCAAAGATCTCTTTGGAGATTTTAAGATACCGTACGACCTCAAAGTATAGGTTCCTTGAAGTGTGCTGTTCAATTCAGCCTGTTCGCTGCGCTGAATGTTTTTCTTAATTTCTACGTTATCGAAGCGGACCTTTTTTAAGTCTCTTTTTTTCTAGCTTATAGCAGTCAAGGCGGTCTGTGCAGCAATCAGCAATGGGCTTTGACCTGATGTAGATAATCTGCTATGTGCTTCATTAACACCTTAGAATTTAGTCTTTGTGGGGTCACTTTTTGATGTGTGGTGCCTCCATGTGGTTTTCAGACAATTATACATGACTTGAATATGAATGATTGTTCATTCTTTTTCTATTCAAAACTCATAAGTGAAGTAGCCCTGTCAGCAAGGCTTAGAATATGCTGACCGTATCGTCTACTAAGGGGTAAGATCCCGCCCCCATATATAAAGGGTTTTCTGAGTGTAAACTGTATTTGATGGTAAAGCTCCAATTCTGAAAATCTCGCAGATCTATTCTGATTCAGAATGGTATTATGGACAATATTCATTCATTCTTTCATTCATCTGACTTTTTTTGTTTGGTGTGTGCGTGTGCGTGTGTGTGTGTGTGTGTGTGTGTGTGTGTGTGTGTGCGTGTGTGTGTGTTGATTTCTTTAACAGCATGTCAACCCATCTGGGATTATTTTATGCCCAGAGGTTAAAGAATTCCATTCATTGTACGTTTATATTTACACTTGATATCAGGTATTCCTATCTAACACAAATAATTTTCACGTAGTTGTAGCCTTTCAATTATGCCTATGTAAAACTAATAATTGTATGGTTTCAAGTAATTATTTCTATAATAGTCATTTGTTCGCACCTAACTATATGATTTCAATTAATTAATAACAATAATCTTAAGTAAACAATTACAGCTTCAAGTAACTATTCTAAATACAAAGAACTTGCATACGGTTGTATGGTTGCAAGTATTCCTATCTAATACTAATAAGCATATGGTTGTTAAGTAATTATTTCTATTCAATCATAGTCATTTGTTTGCACACAGTTATATGATTTCAAGTAATCAATAACAATAATAATCTCCTAAGCAAATAATTACAGCTTCAGATAACTATTCTTAATACAAATAATTTACAGTTCTATGGCATCAAATCTTCCTGTAGAATAAGAATAATTCTCAAAAAAATCTATTTGCCTCATAGTGGAGATCCTCAAATTGTCTACCGCTATGATTTCGAGTGGACCTGGGAGTAATAACATATGAAGGAATACTCTACACTCTCAACATTACAGGAATTGAAACCTAACCATCAGATTTAATTTGGTGTAATACTTTGTATATCCCTCTTGGGAGAGTCTTATCCCCTCTGCAGGGGATATAACGAGTGTATTCTTAAACCACAGATAGTGTGTGTGTGTGTGTGTGTGTGTGTGTGTGTGTGTAAAAGGCATTGAAACGAGTAGTCAAAAGCCATCTACGCACCAAAATTCTAAAATGCAATTCTGTATATAACTTTGGGCTTTAACGTCCCAGAAAGCCAGCAACTATTGTATTTTTTAAAAAATCAGCCACGGAAAAAATATCGAAATATCTGATTCATTCTTTTGTGTCCGATCGGATGAAAAATACAATTAGGTCACACAATTAAAATGGAACGTGTTCGAATAAGCAAATTAGAAGTGGGTCGAAGGCAAAATGGTGGATCTTTGTTTCTAAATAAAATTGACTTTTTACTTCTTTTTTTTTTTTTTTTTTTTTTTGGTTTTTTTTTTTTTCTTCTTCTTTGCCCTTCGCCTACATATTGGCTCGGTATTATTGGCGGGAAATTAATCTGTACAGTCATTCATTCATTCATCGTCTGTAACTCATTCAGTGATTTGAGGACAATACAGAAAAGGGAAATATTTTCTTTTTCTTTTTTCGATGCTTTCATTTAATAAATTAGTTTAAGTAATATTCAATTTTTACTCTTGTCGTCTGAGTACTCTTTCTTTCCTCTACTTTTCTTTCTTTTTTCTTTTCCTTTTTTTGTTTTCTTTTTTCTTTTTGTCTCATTTAATCTTTCTTTTTTCTTCTTCTTTTTTCTCTTTGGTGTCAATTAATCTTTCTTCTCGCATTCACTCGTTCAGTGTTAAATTTTCATTTATCTTTTGTTTTTTTTTCGTCTTTGTTTGATTTTTTTTTCTTTTTTGAGGTGGAAAGTCTATCAATTCAATTTGTTTTTTCTTTCTTTTCTTGGCATTTTTCTTGTCTTTTTTTTTTCTTTTTCGTTATTTTTTATTGTTCTGCTTTGTTTTCTTGATCTTTTTCTATTATTTCTTTTTAATCGATTATTTTTCTTTTCCAATTAATCTTTTTTCTTTTCTTAATCTTTTTCTATTCTTTCTTTTTTTTTTCTTTTCAAATTAATCTTTTTTCTTTTCTTTCTTTTTCTTTTTAATATTTTTTGCAAACCTGTTTTTATCTGTCTAAATTTTTTAGATGAGGCTTGATGAGCAATATTTTCTGTGTTATTTTTCGGACTGTTGTCCTCATTTTTATTGTTGTTTGTTGTAACACAAATAACGATAATAAAGATGAAGACAACAGTCCGAAAAATAACACACAAAATATTGCAAACCGGTTTTTATCATTTCTTTCTTTCTTTCTTTCTTTCTTTCTTTCTTTCTTTCTTTTATTTTCATGTTAATTTTTCTGTTCTTTCGTTCTCCTATCTCTCAATTTTCTTTCAGTTTTTATTTCAGTTTTCTTTCTTTCCTTTTCTTATTTCCACTTTCCTTTCTTACTTTCTTTCTTTCTTATCTCATTTTTATTTTCATATTTATATTTTGTTTCTTTCTTTCAATATTTTTTCTTTTTTCTCTCTTCCTTCACCTGTTCTTTCTTTCTTTCTTTTTTTCTTTCTTTCTTTCTTTTCCGTTTATTTTCTTAGATCTGAAAAAATTTTAAGTTTCCAAAAGATTCTTTCTATCTTTTATATTTTCCAAATTTCCAAATCTCAAATTTAATTTTTCCTCCATCTCCTCAAATACTGATAGCATTTTTATGAATTTTGTAAAGATCTTTTTGTTTCGTTTATTTTCATTTCTATTTCCATGAAGTAGTTTTTTATTCCTTATTTATGGCATAAATTGACAACTTTTATAAGAGAAACGGATAAGTTTGAAAAAACAATCACAAAAGATCATTTCTTTTATATTTTTTCTAAATAAAACTATAGATGTTTAGTAGTTGTCGACTTTGAATTAGTCCAAATGATTTTCTGTAAGCTTAATATTTTCTTTCGACTTTTTCTTTGAAGAAGTCATAAAACAGTTATAAATCTTTGAAAATCAAAATTCACCCCCCTTCTCTCTCTCTCTCTCTCTCTCTCTCTCTCTCTCTCTCTCTATCTATCTATCTATCTATCTATCTATCTTTCTTTCTTTTGCTCTCTTATGACCATTTGGAAAATCATCATTCAATAAATGTCTTTTTTACATGTCTCTTTCTCCTGTTCTCCTCCTCCCTCTACCTCTCTCTCTCTCTCTCTCTCTCTCTCTGCCTGTCTGCCTGTCTTTCTCTTTCTCTGGTTACGACTTCAGAGAATTCTTTAAGCGCAGGGACAACAAACACCCTTCTTGGACTCCTACGTGCGAGCCCCTAAAACGTCTAGGATATTCCCCGGAGATCCCGTCGCACATACATAAGAAAAAGAAAAAGAAATAAAGAAGACAGAGATCCTTTTGATTAAGCCTTGTTCTGCGAGGAATGAAGAAGACGAACACGACCCGAGGTTATCATCGGAACTGGATCATTTATTACAAAATAAATAAATAGATAGATAAATAAATGCAAATAACGACGTGAAAGGCGGAATGTCTAATCAACTTGAAGGTTTCTTTTTTGTATGGAATGTTGTATGCAACAATTTAAAGACAAGTATATCAAATAGTGGAATGATGTGCGTAAATCATAGGACTGAATATGAAAGAGTTCACGAGGGAGAGATTCAACACGAAGGGCTTATCTGTTTCAGATAAGTCTTTACTCAAGTCTTTACTTGAGCTGTCCTCATAATCGTGTTTTCCTTCCTCGCATGTTCAGAGGGAATGCTGTAGGTTCATTTATTCTTCTGCACCCCCGGGCTTATCCGCTAAAGTCTCGTTTAATATGCCAGGGTAGACTGGCTCGTTTTGAAGGCCCAAACTAAAAAAATGTTTGTACGTCTTCACGTCACCGCGGTCAGTCTAGGACTTTCTTCCCTTGTTTTCTATTCCATGTCCATTTTGTCTCCAAACGCTGTCTGACCGACTACTGCTGATACACTGTACTTTCTAACTTTGCCGGTTGCTATGGCTTCGATTTCGGGATAATCCTACGTTCATATCCTCACTCGTTTTTCCCTTATTGTTCTTATAGCCTCTCTCTCTCTCTCTCTCTCTTTCTCTAACCCTTATCATCGTGTCTCTCTCTTTCTCCCCATCTCTTTCCGTAACACACTCTCTCTCTATATATATATGTGTGTATGTGTATGTGTTTGTGTTTATAAATGTGTGTTTATATGAATGTGAGTTCAAGTCAGAGTGTGTGTTTCTATATATGTATGTTTCTAAATGTGGTTGACTATGTATATGCGTATGTGCATGTGCACATATATATGTGCATTGTGTATGAATATATATGTGGATACCTGTATATATATATATATATATATATATATATATATATGTCAATGCTTATATACGAGAGTGACTATATATATGTGCTTGTTTATATGCGTGTGCACATACACATATATATATATTGTGTGTGCGAGTGTGTGTGTGTGTGTGTGTGTGTGTGTGTGTGTGTGTGTGTGTGTGTGTGTGTGTGTGTGTGTGTGTGTGTGTGTGTGTGTAAAGTCAATATTAAAATGATTATTTTAGTTTAGTTTATTTGCCGTTCTGACCGTTATGTTAAAACTAACAAAAACTATAATCACGATGTTTTCGGCTTTTCTTCCAATAACATGTGCACAACGCTAAGCGATCTTAATGTTACCTACGAAGAAATGAACATATAACTATTATGACCAGTCCAGTGCAACGTTTCTTAACATTTAAAATCGTAAAGTTACATCCTTTTAGAGAATGCCATTGACCATTAAAAAATGTATGCACTCGTGTACATGCTTTGAATAACCTACGTAGGTTGATATGCCATTAAATAAAGAAACAACGCAAGTAAACCTAAAACGTAATATTTATTTTGGTAAATAATAATAGATGAAATAAAACAAATAACAACTCTCCAATCAGCATATATGCCGTATAAAATGTTTTACAATTTATATCATGGATGTTATAGTCGTGTTTTTATATAAAAGATGATTTTGGTTTTTAAAGTGCTGATCATAAAAAAGCCCCCCCCCTCGAAGATGTTGAACGATAGTATCGAAAATTTTCCTTTCCCGTTCTTTAGGGTAATGCATTTTCAATTCTTTCATACGGGTTAATGGATCGGAATGATTGCCTTTTACTAATAAGTCTTTATTTTTGATAAAGCTGTTAAAGAAGAATAAAAGAAAGTCTCAAATTTAGAACAGTGTACTCAATAAATCATGACGTCACGTATTGTTATGACGTGGCATATATCTGACGTTTTATGAAGGGTACCTCGCACAGGCCGAAAAGTATTTGAGGCAAGGAACCGTCAGCATTCACTGATAGAGCACCTCAAGCTGTAAACTTAGTCCTGCGAGCAGGTAAAGCCTGGAAGAACAACCCCTGAGGCCAAGGGATTGTCGATGTCAGCCACCCAGCACAAATGCTTTTAATATTATTGTCATACAACAGACAAAATTTAACAGACTCTAAACTAAATAAAAGGAAAAAATATATACTTTTTATGATCCTACATTTAAAATTTTTTTAAAGCTATCCAAAATACTTTTATTTTAATGGCTTTGTGTATATAAAAGTTAATATTTTAGAAAATTCGGTTTCTTTTCTACGGAATACATATTCGTATATAATTTAATTATATAATGTTTAAAATCATCAAACATTAGAAAAAACCGTATAAGTTTTCTATAATAAATCATCTTCTGATCTTAAAAGTATATTTATATTTGCAAATCGAACACTGTTCATCATATGAAATTGCGATTCTGGTGAATAAAAAAGCTTTAGAATAGCTGATGACTAATCTTATTCTTCATTCGACGGGTTGAGATTTTAAATAAAAACTCTATTGGATTTTGGTAACATTCTATTTGCTTTATTAAACGTTTCATGTTGATTACAGAAATTATTTTCATAACTTATGAACATGTTATTATTGAGATATAAACGGATAATTCATACCACTTTCTCTGTTAACAGTGTGCCAAAAAGAAAATGAGCTAACGATCATAAAAAACAAATTTCTGTTCAATTCCATCTGAAGAAACCGTTTTAAACGGATGAAATAAATTCATAATGGAAAATATTCATTAATTTACTTGTTCTTAATGATATATATATATACAAATATATATATATATATATATATATATAGTTTGCTATTTTCATAAATAAAGAGTGCTTAGTATCGGTGATAGAACATATAGAACTAAGTTAGAAAAGCGTTTACAGAGACCCAGAAGGACCCGGGGCCACGATCTTAGAAAATAGAAATAAAAGCTAAATTCACAAAGTAACTGTCATAATTTGCTAATGAGATATCTAGCGGTGTTTGAAATCGCTAAACGATGTCATTATTAGGGTTAAATGAAGAGATTGACTGAAGGAATACATTAGACAAGAGATAATTTGATAGTTGCGAACGGAAAATGTACTCTTGGCGTATATTGTTTTCACAGGGCTTTATAGTGCCAAACATGCTTATTACTTGTAGTGTAGATGATAAGATTGAGGAATCGTCCTGATGGAAGTATGAGGAACTTATAGAAATCGAAGATGTGGCAAGCAAAAAACTTGGACATCAAATTTTTGAAACCCTGAAGATTTATGAGTTTCATCTTGAGTTGTAATGGCATTTCTTCACAGTCAACATCAATTTTATATTGAAACCAAAATATATGTGTAATTTTTTTTAAATATGCGTTCTTGTTTTGTTTCGTTTTTCTATCACATTAATTGCTCCGTGAGGGCGAATACTTTTACTAGTACAATATAGTATATAGTTTGGTGTATTTATAAATAAAGAGTACTCGATATTGGTGAGAGGGTATATATACCTTACCTTATTGGCATCATGGTTAGAGTGTTCGCCCATAGTCCAGGAGACTGGTTTTCAATCTCAGGTCTACTTATACCAATGACTCACAAAATGATACTTGATGCCTCCTTGCGGGACACTCAGCATTAAAAGATACAGATCAAGGGTAAGTGGAGTAATCCAGGGAAAGGAGTAGTCCTCTTCCCAACACCTCGGTGTAGTAGCTCATGAAAAGTGAACCTTCGAGTCGCCCTCGACTACGGTCGGCCTACTGACTTATAAATATATTAGGAGGAGTCAAGCATTGGTCGAGTGATCATATAGGTAAGAAAATGGCAGTCACCAGGTGCCGCGGACTTTATGTCTACGCTATTCTAGCACACACACACACACACACACATATATATATATATATATATATATATATATATATATATATATATATATATGTATATTGAAATATAGTGTTGAAATATACTGATTTTAGGAGCCTTTTTCTAATTGAAGCGCAGAATTTCAACTGGTTATGAATGTGTACACTTTGAACAATTTTCAATAAGTATTTCTGTTTCGTTGGTATGAATTTTGCCAGTACATAACTGTCAGCCAATTACCTGCTCCAATTTATAGATCATCTCGTCGTAACAACCCAAACAAAACAGAAACCCTTTACTCAATTGGTAGTTTGGGAATCAAATCATTCAGTTGAGGGGAGTGAAATGCTGTGTAAAACGATCTGATATTAAAACGAAGAAAAAAAGGTGAAGTTAAATAAAAATACAAAATAAACAAAACAAAAACAAAACAAAACAACAAAACAACAAAACAAAACGGTTTCAAAATAAGATTCTTTTTCTTCCAGCCTAGTCGACTAGGACTGATGAATACACCGACTGCATTTCTAAAGAGGGGTAGGACATCTCCCTTAACGAGTGTCCTGATAAGCCATTAAACAATCTGATGGCGAAGCTCCAGTAATGCCGTTGCACCCAGGTCCACTCTGGCCCGCAATGGTAGCATCTGATAGGCTCCTATCAATGGGTCAAATAAACTGTTTGAAATTTATGTGTATGTTGACAATATATGCTAAATTGAATTGTTTGAAATAGAACAGTTTGATCCTTCAACTGTGTGTATCTAAAAATCTGTTTACAAAAGGATTTGGCATTAAATAACCCACAATGTTCGATATGCCAGAAAACCAAACCAAATCTCTTCGTTCATTTATTATGCAGACCTGAAAAATAAGAAGCTATGTTCAATGCACTTTTTTTTCTTTTTCTTTTCTTTCGCGGGTAATTGTCAGAAACGAAGTAGGCGGTCTGTCGCCAGTAGTTAACATGTCATGTGACCTCAATCAGAGCGATGCAGCTTGCTCCTGAAAAAGACGTAAAGATATAGAATTTATCTCTGCTTTGAGTTGGGAGAGACGGGACAAGGGAGCCATTAAATAATAATAATAATAATAATAATAATAATAATAATAACAATGTACTTGTATAAGTGAAAAATGAGCGACATCAGTGAATGGGAAAGTAGTGGAAAAGAATAGAGGAAGTTTTTGTCGGAAGAGTTTATAGTGTTTCTTTATGTATATATTGCTTCTATGTCATATAAATATATTTGTGTGTGTGTGTTTGTGCGTAAGATAGATAGATAGATGGAGAGAGAGAGAGAGAGAGATTCAAATAGACATATATGTATGCATGTTTGCATCGAAATATATATATATCATCCTCCTCATCATCATCATCTTCAAGTCATGCTCATTGCTTGAAGTTACCTGACTCTTTTTCGTTATCCGTCCCTATCGTCCATCGCTCCTGGCAAGTCCTCTAGACGGAGACTAATGTCCACATTGACCTAATATATGTAACTCCTTGTTGGTCAGCCAACACAAGTGTATCCATGGGTAAGAGAGTCCATAGGAGAATGATGCTTATGAGTTTGTCCTTACTTTACCAGCAATGGCCAGCGTGTCTTATTTATCTTACTTGAATGGCTTGTGAGATGGGAGGTAAGTGGCCGTACTGCTACTGTTTTGTGGAATGCTGCTTCTGTAGTTCTCATTGAGCTTTTTCCTCCATACATTTCGTTGGTGGTACAGCTAGAGTGTCGTGCCGATAGGGCCACAGCTTGGAAGGAGTCCTGTTTTATTCTCTCAAAGATCAGATTTCTTATAATCGACGGTCTGTCAATAGCAGTTTACACCTTCCTTATGTGTATGTTGACATCACTTTCAGTAGATGAGATATAGCTGTCAAGGTATGTGAACTGGTGCACAATTTTCAGTGGCGTTCCGCTTTAAATGGAGATGGCCTCATCTTGTTTAAAATACACGAAATCTATTGATGATGCGTTACAAAAACACGAAAGCAATGGTTCGTTCACCCGATGGTGACACCAATTTTTT
This sequence comes from Sepioteuthis lessoniana, assembly GCA_963585895.1. NCBI lineage: Eukaryota > Metazoa > Mollusca > Cephalopoda > Myopsida > Loliginidae > Sepioteuthis > Sepioteuthis lessoniana. The sequence continues at coordinate 2,184,947 of OY757909.1, forward strand.
TGACATTATCGCTGGAGTCTTGCAACACCATATCTGTTTATAATCTGCCAAGATTACCTACTACAAATGTCCATAAAAAAAAAAGAAAAAAAGAAAATAGTTTCACATTTTTAAAAAAAGACAAGAAGTTGATATAGCGTGTCTCGCATAAACACCGGCCAAATCACAGCATCATAGATTGGAAAGAAGCGGTAAGAGACAACGGTCAAAACATGTGTGTGTGTGTGTGTGTGTGTGTGTGTGTGTGTTTGGTTGTGGTGTAATGGTTATCGTCGTTGGAAATTGACACGGCGAACCGAGTTCAAATCCTGAACGAAGCTCTTTTCATTTCACATAAGTCTTGGAAAAGGTATAAATCCAACTATCCCTCTTCCAGCTATGGGTAAATAGTAGAGTAGACTGAGCTCTTTAACCTTAGTATAGCAATCAGTCTAGAAGGAAAACTGTATTCAAACCTATCAAACTACGCTTAAAAAGTGACCTTACATTCTGCTCGTACAAAAGGGTTGGATATATATATATATATATATATATATATATATATATATATATATATATATATATATATATATATATATATATATATATATATTGATCTGTTCATATATGATCAAATCAAGGTGATTATTCTCTTTGACCAACTCAAATGATAATAAAGAAGGGTTTCACTCAAATCAAGGTGAAATAAGTCAAATAACCGACAGTTATTTGTGCGCATATTAACGTTTCTCGTGTGTATTTGTTCATGTAACAAAATGAACTAAAATTATAAACTGCTCTTTCCTTTTCACTCGACAGACTAAACTAGGCATGTCAATGAGCATTGAATATGCCATGGTGGGAACTGTTGACCCAGAATGATTTGGGCCCAAATAAGTACAATTTTTTCATTCTTAATTAAAATTATAAGTAGTCTAAACGCTTGGTATTTAGTTTCCTCTTCCGGACTTGAAATTCTACTCAAATTGACCGGCGCCGCCTGTCGAGTGAAGAGTTGAGAGTGTTACAGGAACTAACAAGTAACTATACAGATGAAAGATATATTAAATACGTATTACACGGACAGTGTATTGTTTTTCTGATTATATATATATATATATATATATATATATATATATATATATATATATATATATATATATATATATATACTCAACCCTTCCACCATGAGGCAGGATGTGACTCAAGGTTAATTTTTAACAACTGGTTTGAATTCAAAGTCTTCTTTCTCCTTGACTGGTTGCCTAATAAAGGTTAAAGAATACAGTCGGCTCTACTATTTACCCATAACTGGAGTGACTTTCCCAAAGGCATTAGCGTCAAGGGAAATGCAAAGAATCTCGTCCAGGATTTGAACTTAGGACGCCAATTCCATTTACTACGATGATAACCGTTACATCAAGTGCGCTCCTTCTCACTCTCTCTCTCTCTCTCTCTCTCTATATATATATATATATATATATATATATATATGTGTGTGTGTGTGTGTGTGTGTGTATGTGTGTGTGTACAAAATATTCTCATTATGTTTATATGTAACGAAACTCAGTAAAAGTGGCATATCATAGCGAAATTGTTAATAGAGCAACACACCTAAAATAGTCCAAAGTAGAGAATAAACTTAGTTCCATTCCAATCTTTAACTAAATGATGATTTTGTAAGATCAGCATTCGCATAGAACTTCATCTTTTTACCATTCAAATTCTTATTACAACGAAGATGATTATGAAATGCAATTAGAATCCTTAATTTATTCGTATATATATATATATATATATATATATATATATATATATATATATATATACGAATAAATTAAGGATTCTAATATATATATATATATATATATATATATATATATATATATATATATATATATTATTTGGAAATAATGACAATAAAACGGTATTTTAAAACTTTAATGTGAATGACTTTTAAGACATCTATTAATTTAAGTTTTTTCTCGTTCGATCCAACTCATTTCTAATATTATGTAATTATTTTATATGTTCATCTCCAAGAACCACTTAAAAAGCTAATTAGAAATATTCAATAAAATGTAAATAATTATTTTAGTAAAACAATTAAATATTTTTTCCTTTGGAAGTCATGCCTTTTAGCAACATGACTTCACCTTATTATTTTTTACTTGTGATACACACTCGATAAGAATCTTTCTTTTTTTTTCTATTTGATGAACAAAACATTCTAACCGGTGGATCGCTCCAACACACAGCACATCCGTTCCACTCGTTATCAATTAATCGACCATCAAATAAAAGAGACAAATATTCATGTTCTTTTTTTTGGGGGGGGAGCACTACAGTCTAAAAGCAAAGAACTGGTTGTCAATAACGTTACATTCCGTGCATAAATATCCCTTTTCATCTTTTTCATTGTGCCACATCTGAAGGTTTTTGTCTTTAGTTAGGCAATATAGACAAAAGGAATTCATTTTGAATGCCATCAGTAATTCCCTAAAGACCAGCCAATTCTTTGCAAGTAATTCCTGATCAAAACATAATTCCTCTTCTTTTTCCCAACTGAGACATCTAGGTTCTTCCTTCAAGAATCACCCTTCACGTCATATGTCAAGAGTATCTGGGACTATCTATCTAAAGAAATACTCCAGATCATGCTACCATCGCAACCGTTGAATAGTTTGCTAAATTAGAGTTATAAATGGACGTGTCCCGGTGGTGTAATAGTTAACGAGCTGAACTGTAGACACATTATTGCGTTCACTTTTTGGAAAAGGGATCCCCCCCCAGCTATAGGTTAAATAGTACCGCTGCTGTTTTTTTTTTTACAAAGATGGCATTAAATAACCCATGAAGTTTGAGTGACCATTAAGACAATGAAGACCACTTTAAAGCGGCCAGTGTGTTTGTGTAATCCCTTTCATCCATATATTGAAAATCTTTGGATTAAAGCGTTTTAATGATTGGGTTATTTTAATGGTATGTCAACCTGTCTGAGATTATTCTATGCCAAGAAGTGATGGAATGGCGTCCATTATACGGGCATATTTCCATTTTATGAGGTTTCTTAAGAATTTTTTGTACATATCAAGTATTCCTATCAAATACAAATAATTTGTACACAGTTATATCATATCAAGTATTCCTATCTAATACAAATAATTTGTACACAGTTATATCAAGTATTCCTATCAAATACAAATAATTTGTACACAGTTTTATCATATCAAGTATTATTTGATAATCGGAGGAGTTTCCATGGCCTCGTGGGTAATGTGCTGGGCTGTGCAGTAACTAATTTCGAACTGCAGTCGTGCTATTACATTCACTTTCAGACTAATACGCTTGGTGAAGATATGAACCGCCTTATTTCCACCAATTGTGGTTAAATACAGTTGTCCTTCTACAAGAATAGCTTTGGTATAAAATAACCAACAAAGGTTGATATACCATTAAACAAAGAAAACAAAGAAAACCATTTAATACTAATCCTTTGTTTGCACACAATTATATAATATCAAGTATTTCTATCTAATACAAATAATTTGCACACAATTATCTGATATCAAGTATTCCTATCTAATACAAATAATTTGCATATAGTTGTATGATTTTAAGCATTCCCATATAATACTAAAGATGAAATGGCTTCAAGGAATTACTTTTAATTAATAATAGATTTTTGCGGGTGCACCTCGTTCTATCGAATACGAATAATTTTGAACAGATCAATTCAATCCATAGATGAGATCCTAACAGACCAATTCAACCCATAGATGAGATCCTAACAGACCAATTCAATCCATAGATGAGATCCTAACAGACCAATTCAATCCATAGATGAGATCCTAACAGACCAATTCAATCCATAGATGAGATCCTAACAGATCAATTCAATCCATAGATGAGATCCTAACAGACCAATTCAATCCATAGATGAGATCCTAACAGACCAATTCAATCCATAGATGAGATCCTAACAGACCAATTCAATCCATAGATGGGACCCGAACAGATACAACCACTCAGGGTCTGAAGAGACTTGGAACTTATGACAATGAAGCGTACTCAAGATTCCGCAGATTTCTAGAACTGGAACCTCACCACCAGATGCTCTTTAGTGTCACACCTCGGACACCGCTTTGGGAATGGGGTCGTTCGTACCTTTCTGAAGGCGATACAGCCAGTGAATTGTAATTCCCGGCATTTTAATGGGAGCGGCATGAAATTTTTATCAGTAAGTATTGGATTCTCTTCTAGCCATCTTCTCTTTATTTCCCTTTCAGCGATTCTCCATTTTTTTCTTTACTGTTCTATTTTCTTCTGATAAAAAGAATAAATACGAAGACATTTTCTTCTTGTGTGCACACATTTCTTTATTCAACTTCTTTGGATGTCTTTTACATTTCCGGCTGCACGTGCCAGGAGTCAGCTTTTTGAAATATTCAAGGGAAATACGACCTCACAAACTTTTACTCATCTGTGAGCTTCGGTTAACTTGGGCTAACTAAAAAGTTAAAATCTAATTCCAAATTCGTAATCACCTGACTTTAAAATCTCCCAATAAGAACCAAGTTCTCAACTGACCTCAGAGGTAACCACCTGACAATCAAACTCGTTTAATCTCAGCTAGTCACAACAGTTTTGCTCTGAGCACAACGGTTTAATTCTTTTCAAATCATCTAAACTTCGTGCTAAATAAAAGATTCGGCCAATCCATGATTTAACATTAGAAGGACGTAGTTTGGAAAATAATGACAGTTATTTGCGAATCGATAACCACTGAAGATACTCTGGTTTTAATTTCTAAGAAAAGTAGAAAGTCATTATGGAAAAAAATTGGAATTATATTAGCAAATAATATTGCTTTTCTATTTTATTATATTTTCTTTTCTGTGTCATTTTATTAAAATCTTGTTTTGTAGAAGTGTCAATTCATTTCCTTGTCATGTTTGGTTATTCACCTTTATTTTCATCCTGTCACTTCAATTTGATTCATTTAAGATTTCATTGCATTTGAAGTGAAAGGATTTAAATAATATTTCTTGTATATTTCAGCATAAATGAAATCCTACATCTTAATGACATCTTAGATTTTGTGTCATTCTGAAAAAAATATAAGGCATATATGTTTGACTAAAATTTGATGTCTCACTCCTTTGAAAAATTTCACACAAGCGTTTGCCGATGATCTTCCATTGGAGTTTGAGTGACAGCAAATCTCCATAAGTTTCCAGGACTCTTCTCTGGCCTTTCTTAATTATGCTATCGTCTGGATCGTCTCTACTTGTCCTATGATTTTAAGTCTTCCAGTCCCAAGCATTTGGGGATTGTTCTGAGCGCACCATTTACAATTGGTATCACCATCACCTTTATGTTCCTTAGTTTTTTTAGTTCTCTAGTAAGGTCTAGTTACTTATCTCTCTGTTCGCTTTCTTTTATTTTAACTCTGTGGTTCGCCGGGACGCCAAAGTCCACTATTCGCCAGGTTCTCTTTTTTTTTTTTTGTTGTTGACTATTACTTGAGCTTGGAACTCACTGTATGTTAATTGGCATATTTTGAATTAACCGTTCATAATTTTCAGTAAAATTGCATCTGAGGTGATTCAACAAATAACTGGAAACTTTAACTGACTCGTTAGATAGATTGATTGATCGATCGATTGGCTGATTGATTGATTTTAACGTTGTATCAACCAGTCTGAGTTATTTTATGAATTGAGATAAGAGAACTGCGTTCATTGTACGTTCTAATTTACGTTTTTTGTGTTGCTTTTAAAAAGTTTTTGCGCAGTTAGAAGATATCAAGGCCAATAATTTGCATACGGTTGTATAGTTCCAAGTATTCCTATCTAATACTAATAATCGTATGATTTCAAGTATTCCTATCTAATAATGATAATCGCATGGTTTCAAGTAATTATTTCTATTCAATAATAGTTATTTGCTTGTACACAGATGATTTCAAGTAATTGATAATGATAATCCTTAGTAAACAATTGCAGCTTCTGGTAACTTGCCTTAATAGAAATAATTTAGTTATATAGCATCAAGTCTTCCGGTCGAATACGAATAATTTTCGAACAGATCTAATTGAACCATTGATGGGACCCAAACAGGGTCTACATTATAGAGTCAAAATGGAGGTAGAAGTAATGGTAATAAAGGGACACTGCACATTTCCGAGATCTCCAGAAGTTGAAGCTCACCATCAAATGTAGTTTAGTGTCATACCCAGGAAATCCTATTTGGAGGGATCTTATCCCTCTGCAGGGGATACAGTCAGTGTATTCAAAACTCGACTGACAGGAAAGCTGACTTGTTTCGAGAAAACGACTCGATTTCACCGAAATGGTTTGGTGGCATGATACATTCGTATTTGAAGAACTGTCGTAAAACTACAACGAGAAAACCATTACCATGGTGTAGCGAGTTCAGTCATGTCTGGTGACCCGCAATCGTGGCACTGTGCCAAACTTAGCAAAATAACTATCCCTGTCAAAAGAGTGTTTTAAGTTAATCTTGATAATTTCCAAAAGAAGACATTTTCGATGGTGTGTAAAGGAAAAGAACCACCATCTTGTAAACCAGTTTTCATTTGTGTGCGTGTTTTCGGAAGATCCTTAAGAGAAATCGATCGCAAAAATAACTTGTTTAAGAAAAACAATATCAAGAATCAAAAACGATATTAGCATTTTAAAGAAACAATCATTTGGGCATTCTTGACTTAATGTCAAATTATCGGAAAAATTATAATTCGGGGTTATCCAATCAAATATCACGAATGAAATGAAATCCAATAACGGATCTACCGAGGCGTATTTCCACAAATTAAATACCAGATTATAGCCTCTCTCTCTCTCTCTCTCTCTCTCTCTCTCTCTCTCTCTCTCTCTCAGCATATTTAATTCTCTTTGGGTTTTCCACCTTTGTTAACAAAATAAAAATATTAGAAAAATCAAAAACGAAGCCAAAATCTCGCCTTGGCCAATTGTTGACGTAATAATATTGCACTGACGCCTTCATAATGGCAAGATTGAACTCTAACCCTTGGGAGAGAGATTTCTGTTATGTTACTCCCACGTGTTTCTTTAGGGCGACACGTTATCCAGAACTATTCCCCCGACACACCACCCAGGAATGTTGTGGACACAAAAAACTTTGGAATGTTTCAATAATTCCTCTGAGGCAACACGCTAAACAGTTAAACCATTTTTCTCAGAAAATCTAAATTATTAGTAGATTGTTGACCAAGTGGTGGGTGAGCTGATTATGTGTAAGTCGCAATGACACTCTAAAAATTGTTTTGTTTTGTTTTTCCTCAAAGTTTGCAACTTCTTTAAAATCGGTTAATTTTTAGATAGTATTGCGTATTTTATAAGCACGAAACGCTGAATGTGAGAACTTTCAGTTTTTTTTTCTAAGTTAATTGTTTATATCAACTCTAACCAGCTCATTGAGAAAAAAAGATTTAATTTCTATGATCGCCTTATACATGTATAGGTGAAAGAGAGAGAGAGAGAGAGAGAGAGAGAGAGAGAGAGGGAGAGAGAGAGAGTGTGTGTGTGTGTTTTAGTGACTTGTAAATCGTTGTGAATGAAAAATTAAAATTTTGGTTGGTTAGTTTCTTTGTTTAACGGCATATTAACTTTCGTGGGTCATTTAATACCAAAGCTATCCTTGAAGAAGAATAGTGCTGGTACTATTTAACCCATAGCTGGAAGGACGAAAGGTTTCCTACTCTTCCCCTAAGGGCATTAGTCCAAAAGTAAACGTGATTCAAATTTGAACTTGTTTATTTTGATGTCACTTTAACCATTACGCCACATAGTTACATTAGAATATATTCTAATAAGTGCATTAATACACACATATATATATATATATATATAGTCATCCACAGACAGACTGTTTCGTTCTATCCGAACTCTTCAGTGTGGCTAGACACGCAGGACGCTCGAAGCCGGGGTCGAAACCCGTCCAACTTTACGTTAGACTGTGTTTCAGACCACTCGTCCACCAAGCGGACCACGTTGGCTAAGGGAATTTTAAGGTATTTTTATTTATTTATTTTATATATATATATATATATATATATATATATATATATATATGAAGAGTGGAAATTTCAACGTATTTATGTTTGTAAATACGCAAATACACATTCAACGTATTTATGTTTGTAAATACGCAAATACACATTCATAAATACTAGTATATTAATGTAATTACTTTAGCCTTCGTTTAAGTAAACAACCACAACACATGCAATATATATATATATATATGGGGGAGGTTGACAAAAAAGTTCCAACATACTTAAGATAAAACATTTTATTCATACACAATTATAGTTTTATAATTAAGTTATCAAAATATTTTTATTGACTTCAACTGAATTTTGAATTCATTTAGAAAAAAAAAACTCTTCTAATTTTGACTTAAATTCTTAGAAGAATTTTGACACTTGTTAGGATCACTGACCGAGAAGGAGGATTATTTTTAATGAAAATGATGATGTTATATAACATGTAGAACTTCTCTTCCTAGCTCCATCATCACTAACAATGTCGGGAAAAGGCCTTGTCATGCAGTAAGGTCAATGGTCGCCTCCATACACAGAAATAAAAATCCTTTTTAATCCAACATTCGGAAAGAATCTTTTATGTGTTGTTTAAGCCATACCTGTCTTTAAAGCTTTCTCTAGTTCCTCACTTTTCAAGAAATGAAGTTTAGTGTCATACTCAGGACACTCATTATTTTGTGGGAAGGGGGTCTTACCTCTCATCAGAGAATGAAAGTGTATTCTTAACCTAATCGACAAGGCATACAAAATTAGAATGAGAATGTAACTGTTGAAGGTGTGATATAAACGGAATTTTGAGTCTGAATTGTAAATGCTGCACATTTGAGAATATTTACAAGATCTTAATCCAACCTTCGATAACTCGATGCAGTCCACTTTATAGATTTGTTCTTTTACTCTGTATTCTTTTGTTGTTTGTTTACGTATCTGTGTGTGTGTGTGTGTGTGTGTGTGTGTGTGTGTGTGTGTGCGAGAGAGAGAGAGAGAGGGAGAGTGTGTGTGTGTGTGTGTGTGCATTCATTTTTATGACTCTCCCAGCCTTACTCTCCTCAGCCTTACTCTCTACGGTCTTAACGAACGAATTCATTCAGATATGATTAAAAGAAAATACTAATACTTTCTTGTTTTTTGTGATGTATTACATATAAAAGATTTCAGTGATATTGAAGATTACAGTAATTCGGTTGAAAATTTCACAATCACTTTCAGGTGATGTAGAATTTGCTTGAAGAATCGCTGCCCAGTTTTATCATAGGATTTATTTAACCTTAATCCGACAGCCTTTCGATGCTAGAGGATTAGTGATAAATCTGTGGCCATTAATCCTTTAAATTTAGGCCGACTTACAAGGCTTTCATTAAATGTAGGCGGATTGTACCAAAATTTATGAATAAGAAAAAAAAATGACAGTGAAAATATTTTTTATGGACAAAACTGCTTTGTTTCTAAGACTTTTTATGGATTTGTTTGGATAGATTTAGAGAAAAATCTTTGAGACTAAAGAATCTGGCAACCTTCAATTTAGGAAAGAAAAATCATTTAAGCTCGAATCTTTATCTAATTGATAATACAATTCACAAAAGATAACGCCGAGAAAAGATCAAATTTAATATTTCGAAGCTTTAGAAGAGCATTGGACTGAAGTTCATAAGATCTGGGTGTTTACCAGGATTACAGTGAGGCCTTTTTAATGCTTCACTAAGCAAAGCTTAGTAAATATCTATTGCAGGTAGTTTCTAGTTTTTTGTTACATCTCCTCACAACAGATTTTAAAATCACACATTTGAAGAGATGAAATCATGGAGTGATTCTCCCTGGTTCCAGCGATCAGTGATCAAGCTTTGGTGAAAATTTAAGAATTCATTTTTTTAAAGATCGGCTGGCTATTTCAGCATTTTATTACAACATTCTTGGTCGATTTAGTCTTCATTATTACGATTATTTTATTATTAGTTTTTCTCCATTTTATTACTGTTCTGTTTTCTTTATCACAACCCTTTGGGTCGATACAGTCATTAGAAAGATAATGATAAGATATGATAATGATGATTTTCCGCTTGCTGAAAAGTGTTTTAGAAATAAGAGAGCTCCTTAAACATTGTTTCTCTTGACTCCACTTAGCATTAATTATCTCTCTCTCTCTCTATCTATCTATCTATCTATCTATCTATCTATCTTTCACACACATACACACACATGCACATGCACACTCACACACACACATACATACATACACGGAGATCATCACTCTTCTACGCCTCTATCTCAGTACTTTCTCTTTCTTTTTCTTCTCTCTCTCTCTCTCTTACTCACTCACTCACTCACTCTCTCATTTTGACCATCTCTTCTCACTGTTTTAACTTTTCTCTCTCTCTCTCTCTCTCTCTCTAGATATATATATATATATATATATATATATATATATATATATATATATATATATATATATATATATATATATATATTTCCCCTGTTTTCTGTATCTCTCTTTTCTACGTCTCTATCTCGCCACATTCTCTCGCTTTTTTCATCCCTTATAACACTCTGTCTTTCGCCATATACCCTTTACGACTTCTCTCTCTCTCTCTCTCTCTCTCTCTCTCTCTCTCTCTCTCTCTCTCTCTCTCTCTCTCTCTCTCTGTACTGGAAAATTCTACTCGACGGTATCGTTACTCGATGTTTTTTCCGTTTCAAGCCGAACACCAAACTATCACACATAATCAGCTCACCACTTCACACGCATCTCCCCCCCCCACAAATATCTCTTTGAGATTTTGGATGCGCGACAATGGGGACAGTGCACCTAATGAACTTTTAGGACATTAGTAAGTAGTCACTAAGAAACAGGTAAAGAGATGCCAAAAGAAACATGTTCAATGTCGAACAATCCAAAAGATAATTTTTTTCCGCCATGGCTTCCAACTCTCTCTGTTTTTTGTTGTGTTTTTCCCCTTTCCCTTTTTCTTCTTTTTGAATTCCGTTTTATTCTTAGGAATCTATTATTATTATTATTATTATTATTGCTCTTTTTTATTCCTCTGTTTTCTTCTTTATCCCATTTTCTTTTACGTTCTTCCTTTTCCTTCTTCTGTCATTCTATTCATTTACTTGTAAAATCACCCTTTGTTTTTACCACTTTTTACAATTTATTAATTTTTTTTATTCCTTTTTTCTTTTTGTTTATTCCTATGATTTATTTATTCATTCTTTTTGTTCTAATTTATTTTTTTACAAACAGTTTCAGATGTTTTCCTTTTTTATCTTTAATGTGATTTATCTATTTAATTCTTTGTTTATTTATTGAAATCTTTCATTTCATTTTTCCTTTAATTCATTCTTTTTTTTTTTTGTTGTTGTTATTTCTTTTATTTATTCTTTATTCATTTCATTTACGCATTTATTTCAGGCTTTCTTTCTTCAACTTAGAAAAAGAAATTTCCTTTTTTTATTTTAACGCAATTGTCATTCTTTATTTCTTTCTCTTTTCTTTTTGTATATCTCTCTCATCTTTATTTCTGTTTTACATTTAAATTCTTTTTTAGTTAAGTCTTTAGAAAAATATTCTTTTTTTTTCATTATAATGTAGTTTCTTACTTTTTCTCTAAAATTCATTCATTTATTCTTTCTCATCGTCTACCCTGAGTATTTCTAACCCTATCAATCGTCTCAAGAGAATTTCACCAAACGATGTGAGAAGATTTCACGACTAAAATATGGATTTTTTTTTCTTATGACCAATCATTTTTTCTCTTCTTTTTCTCGTTCAACCGTAGATTGTTGCTTGTGGACATCTAATCATTTCAGAAAAGGACTCGAAAGTCACTCATTCTATGCTTTATTGGTCATTCAAAATTATCTCCCCTTTAAACCCAACTTGACAAGATGTTGCGATAGAGAAAAGCTATTGAAAAAAATATCTTTTGTGTTACTTGAGTCCTTATAAGATACCATATAAAGACTGCAATTTCATACAAGTCTTTATGGCTATATATATATATATATATATATATATATATATATTTGGTGGGGTGAGATGAATTTTTTTTTCTTTTATCAGTTTGGTTAAAAAAAATTGGGATTGAATACAGTATCTTATTAATATTAGGTGGGCATGTAAGATTCACACTTGCAGAAGGATATCCGTCATTGTACTTAAAAGAGAGGGGTAGGATTAAACTACATTAAACTGACCATGTATCACACACAACAATCAAAGGGATGAAGTTAAATGAACATACACACATACACGTGGCACGCGTGACTATCGCCATATGAAATAGAATCTGTTCTTCGAGTTCAATCCTCGGACTAGACTTTGTGTTTCAAATCACACTAATATCTTTGGGAAAGACATGAATGCACATGTTATCCAGCTATGGGTAAATAGTTGGGAAGACTGGGTTCGTTAACCTTGGTAAGCGAATCAGTTTTGGAGAAAATAATTCTAAATTCAAAAAATGTTTAAAAATTGATCTTGTGCCACATCCTGTTCGTCATAAAAGGATAAATAAACACACACACACATAAATTTATATGTATATGAAAATGTACCGATACAAATATTTAAAAAATTATAAAGTCCCCTCTGAATTATTTACCAACGTTAAATGTTCAGGTTTTTAAATATGAGTGTATTAAACCATTATCCGGGTTTATGAATTATGAAATAAAACGAAAAAAATGAAAAACTTCGAAAACTTTCTCATTCTTTCGACAGGGTCTAAAACAGGAGAGAGATATTGTTTGAATTTTCAAGATTTTTTGAAAGGACTTAGTGGGAATAGTCCTCATAGCGTACTGAGTATGGTACTGGACTGCAACATCGTTGTAAACGAAGTTCAAACTCCTATCACATAATTATGTTCACTTTCGAACTTTTGGGAAAAGGTATGAACCCCTTTATCCCTGCTAGAAATCAGCTAAATGGTGAAACTTCTTGTTCTTCTCCAAACATGGATTTGACATTTAATAACCAATGTAGGTTGATATGCCATTAAACAAAGAAACATGTGAATGAAAAAATTGTACATGGTTTTCAGCGATGTTGAGGTTGGTCGTACACAACATGAATGATATAATCCAACGCTTCCTTGAAAAATATTGCCCAAATCCTTTAATCCCACTGCCTCAATCGGATATTGTGTTCTCTCCAAGCATTTGGTACTATCGCTTCTTTAGGATAATGATGTCCATCTAATCCCAGAGAAAACGAGATTTCTCAGACCATGCAACCTTCTTCCACAGACCGTCCACTTCCGACAGTCCCGTACCCACTAAGACTATTTCGACGATGGACAAGTTTAGCTACGCTGCTCCATACGCAACAAAGATCGATGTACTATGCTGTGACAATCTATTCGTTCACCTTGACTTGAGCAATCTATAATGTGGGCCACCAAGATCTTTCTGATTAGTAGTATTTGACAAGAAAGCTTCCGTTAACTTCTTGCATTGATAAATTTTGGCTGCCCATTCTCATATAAGACTTATAGATGGTTGAAATTTTGCTTCCTTGAACCACTGCTGACTGGTACTGACCTCAATTGACTGTGAGCAGCCTACAAGCCACGTAATTTTGGAAATAAGACTAGACTTCTAGTTATAACAATTTGACATTTATCAAAGTTATTTAAATCTACCTTCATACCCATAACTGCGGTATTCAATATATCCAAAGGAAGTACTCTAATCCGGCTTATCTGCTAATATACCTTTGACTATGCACATTTGTTATAACATAGAGGCTGTCATTTTTGGTAATGTCTGCGCTCATATTATTGTGTATATCTAGCATACACAAACACACACACACACACACACACACACACACACACACACACACACACACACACATATATATATATATATATATATAATTTCACATTTATGTTTCTATCGGGGATTAAGTCAAAATTCCTTCATATGTTATTTAAGTTTAAGTCATGTCATTGGTCACTGATTTGGTCATGAAAACATGGATCTATTTTCCTTCTATCTCTCAATCTCTCTCTCTCTCTCTCTCTCTCTCTCTCTCTCTCTCTCTCTCTCTCTCTCTCTCTCTCTCTCTCTCAGTTCGCTGCCTTTTTCTCTTATACTTTCTTTCTCACACCCAATATCTCTATTTTCTTTCTCTCTATCTCGTTCTTTTCTCTTTCTTTCTCTTTATCTTCCCTCTCGCCATTACTCACTCTCTGTACCATTTTTCTATATCTCCATTCTCTTTCTCCTCCCCACTCTATCTCTTACTTTCTCTAGTTTCTCTATATATTTTTCTTTTTATCTTCCTTTTTATACCATCCCTGTCTTTCTCAACAGAAACATTAAAAGTTGAAAGTGTTAATAAAAGTACAACTGGACATAGCAACCAAATTACAAGAATTTCCGCCCGAAAAAAAAAAATCGAAAATGAATAAATCATATAAAAAGAAACAAAAAAATGGACACGCTAAAGACAACTCTAATGTCTGAATTGACTTCTTGCGGTGCAATGACGTCATTTGACGCATGCGCATCTTAAGTAGTTGGAAGAGGTAGCAAATGTTCTTTCATTTTTTTTTCTTTTATAGCGATAGATAAGTGACATTTTATGCAACTTCAATGCATTTTCTCTTTCTTGAACACCTGAACCTTTCTGCTTACGTTCACCGATCTGTATGATTTTTGTGATGACTCAAGAATTGCATGACTTCCACCATTTTAACTGCAGGGAGTCTCCGTATCGTAGTGGCTAACGAGCTGGACTATGACATAATAGTAAGCGAATTCGAACTCTTCTCGTATTATTACCTTCACTATTGGACTAATGCCCCTTAGGAAAGGTAAGAACCTCCTCATTCCCCTAGCTATGGGTTAAATAGTACCACTACCGTCCTTCTATAGGGATGGCTTCGGCATTAAATAACCCTAGAAGGTTGCGATGCCATTAAACATAATCATCTTCATTACCCCTCAAGTAGGACACATAGGTAAACCAAAGTTATCGTGTCAAAAAATGCCGTTTCTGCAAACACAGAGAGATGGTCGCTCCGAAAGTAAAACCTCCAATTTATTTTTAAAGAAGTTTCAAAAGGAACACACTAGCCTTAATTGAAAGGAGGCACTCTTAGTGTAACGGTTATCGTGGTATAAAGTGAAATCAGAGACTCGAGTTCAAATGCTAGATGAAACTATTTGCATTTCACTTCAAGCAAATGCCATTAGAAAAACATGAATCTATCTGTTCTATTTCAGCTAGGAGGAAATAGTAGGGCAGACAAGGTTCTTTAACCACAGATAGGCAACCAATCTAGGAGAAGAAAAACTCTGAATTCAAACCAGCTTTACTCCGTTTAATTGCTGACCTTGTGTCGTATCCTGCCCTTGGCGGAATGGTTGGATAAATACAAACGACGATTGATAGAGCAAGTTTTCAACCATAAAATACTATTTTTTACTCATAATCTCTGCCATTGTCAATGCATTTTCGTCACCAATAAGTAAGGGACTCTTTGCTGCGTTCGTAAAAAATCTGCACTGGCGGAGATAACCCCTTTTTTACAGCAGCAATGGCGGAGTTGTTGGAAAAAATGTTTTTTCACGTAGTCCATCTTGCATCGACACAATTCGCTCGGATCAAGGTTCCCCCTCTACTGTCTTACCACCAACGCTATGCTTCAATGTAATAAACTAGGAAGCATTATTTTCTGAGCGACCCTCTTCATACGGTGAGCTGACTCCTCTGTTGAAGGTGGTTTGTCACTCACACTACTGAAACGAATTACCCGCCACCGAACCGTTTGGCCTCCATGAACACCCAGCCAGCTTGGATGAATATTAGTGGATGCAATTTTTTTTTCAGACCAAGCATCATTTACTGTCTGATTGTCAACATCTACATCTGGAGTTTTGGGATGACATGATGAAATGAAAGCATTATTTTTGGATCGATCGTTGTTCAAGCACCTGTTCATCCCATACAAAATGGCACAGCCAGTGGTTATACCTATGCGAAAAAATAATTTTTCGTTGCTGAAAACTTGCTCTATCCAACAGTGTTATTTGTTGGTGGGATGATTTGTCAGGTGATTTTACGACATGTCAGCCTTTCTTAGGTTATTTTATGCTGAAGTCAGATTTAGGATTTAGGATTTCCTAAAATTTATCGTCGAATTATTTTTAACATTTCATATTCTCTAAGTGATTCATTTTGCCTACAAATTGGACCCGAGCCGGTACAGTCAATTCTGGTCAGAGTGGATCTGGGAGTAATGTTAAGGAAAGGGTGTCTCCTCATACTCCAGATTTTTGATGGCTTTAAAGCGATTGTAACCTTTGCTTCCGGTAGAATTCTTTGTTAGGGAATAGTTTCAGATACATTAAAGAAATACATTGAAAAATGATGTAAATAATAGTTTTGGCTCTGAAATATAAGTTATCAGCTACCAAAAATGTACATTGTTTACTTATAGGTGACTCATTCCCCGAGGCGGCATTAATTTCATTTCTATAAAAACGTTCAGTCAGGTTTTATTCCAAGAGGACTGTGTCATGCCAAATGCAAGACTAAGGAAACATGCGTATTTTGAGACGTGCAGAGTTTGTATCAAATTTTCTCCCGAGGGGAAACAAATAAATACTCTTAAATCTGGTTTCCATTTTGACCAAACATTTCTGCTTAAAAGGAAAATTATTTAGACAGCAACTATTAAACAATAGCTCCACCTTCGGATTTTGACAACAAGTATAAAATATCGTTTTTGTTTGGAATTTATAGAATTGTATGAAATATAAATTCTTCTCAAGAGAAAATATATAGAACATGAGTGTTTAATTAGTTGTTGATTGAACGATGGATAGATTGATTTTAACGGCATGTCAACCCATCAAGAAGTTTGTGAAGTGTATTCATTGTATGTTTATATTTGTATTTTTTGTTTGTTTCTTTTTTTTTTTACGCAAACTTACATCAATTATTCCTATCTAATACAACTATCCTGTCAGCTGTAGAATAAGCTGACTCCACCCGAGCCGAGGGTTAAGAACCCTCCCCCAATTGGGGTCACGTGTTCGCCGTAGCTAACGACCCGTAATGCTCGAGGAAGGAAAGCCGGCGGTTGAGTAATATGTGACCCGGCAAACGCAGCGGTCACTTGATCTACAAAACTCCACTTTGGCACTTACTGGGTGAAACGAGTGGTTAAAAAGGCCGAATCCAATCAATCAACTGGTCATGTCAAGTCCTAGGACCGATATGATTAAGTCCCGTTCTTATTCTTCACATTTTTCTCTTGTGGCAAATAAAGTACCCAACTCTCTCTTATCTTAAAGGTGCTAGAAGCCAGTGGCTGAGTGTCAATTTGCTCTGAGATAGAAATAGTTAAAACCATTGAACAGTGTGCAAACAAATAATTAATACGAAATAGAAATAAAATTAAAAAGCATTTAATTATATGTAAATAACTGATCAACATTAATTAGAATTTTTAATATTAGATAAAAATACTCGAAACCATTTAATAAATAGAATTATTAGTGTTAAATAGCAATACTTGAAAGTATTTAACTGAATACAAACAAATAATTAATACCAATTAGTGTTATAAGTGTTCGCAACACTTGAAACCATTTAACTGTGCAAACAATTGAGCTCGAACTCGTTTAAAAATGAAGGTACTAACAAAAAGTTCATTTGAAAAGCCTATATATATATATATATATATATGTATATGTGTGTGTGTGTGTGAACAGGATTTAGCATTTGATAACCCACCAGGGTTGATATGCCATTAAACTTGGTAACTTAACCTATCTAATTCAAATAATTATATGGCTTCAAGTAATTATTTCAATTTAATAATAATTATTTTTTTACTCACAGTTATATGGTTTCAAGTAACTAATATTAATAATCCTTAATAAATGATTATAGCTTCAAGCAACTTTTCCTAATATGAATAATTCATTCCTATGTAATACAACTAATTTGTACACAGTTGTATGGTTTCAACTATTCCTATCTAATACTAATAATTATATGGTTTCAAATTGCTATTTCTATTCGATAATGTTTGTTTGTTTTTACACAGTCATATGGTTTCAAGTAAGTAATAAGATAAATCCTTCATAAACAATTACACCTTCAAAAAACTATTCTCACTACAAATAGTTAAAATAAACATAAAATATTCTTATCGAATACGAATTGTTTTAAACAGATCTATTTGACCCATAGAGAGGACTCTAAGAGGTATTACCCCTTTGGGGGAGTATGGACCTGAGAGTAAGGGCAATGATCGGGTACTCTACACTCCCCAGATCTGTTTGACCCATAGAGAGGACTCTAAGAGGTATTACCCCTTTGGGGGAGTATGGACCTGAGAGTAAGGGCAATGATCGGGTACTCTACACTCCCCAGATCTATTTGACCCATAGAGAGGACTCTAACAAGTATTACCACTCTGGGGCAGAATTAACCAAATAGTAATGCCAATGATCAGGTATTTTACACTCTCCAGATCAACAGAACAGGAGGATCATCATCAGATGCAGTTTAGTCTCGTAGGTGTTTGACTGAGAATCGTTGAATCTTTTCACGTTTCACATTGAAATGTTTCGTCTACGAAAAAGGCCGCACTCAATAATTTTTAATAGGTGTACAACAAAATCTAAAGTTTAGATTTTTAGTGGATAATTTCGTTCCAATTCAATCGATATATTTCATTTAAAAGAAATAAAAGCATTTATTAACCTTTTGATGACCTTCAGGGGTTACTTTTTGAAAGAAGGCATTTCGATATTACGTAGGTTCTAAAGTCTTTTTTAATGAGTTGTTCAACAAGATTGTGGACGGTCTCATTGGATGGGTTGCATTTTCCTCGTCTCAGATTTAAACCACTGAATATTTAGTTTGTGGATTAAGCATAAGATCAAGGTCTATAGATTGTCCACAAGATTATACCAGCAAAGCAAACACACACACACACACACACACACACATATATATATATATATATATATATATATTAGGATCGCGTAGACATAAAAAGTCAAAAGGGCTTGTTGACTATCAGTTTTTCGTTTATTCAATTCTTAAACCAAGAACTAGATAGATAGATAGATAGATAATGCACTTTGCTCTATTTTTAATGCAAGCGTTATCGATATCGGTGAAAAAGTATAGGAAGATCTAAGTTTTATATATATATATATATATATATATATATATATATATATATATAATGTCCATGAATGAATACACACCGACAATTTTTTCTTTAAAAAGCAGACCAAATATATTTCTACAAAGCGGTGGGCATACTTTTGAGCATTTTTATTTTTGATTAAAGATTTTCAGTGCTTGTTTGATCAAAAGTATTTTGGTAAAGATGTACTTATTTATTGTCTATACAGTATATTAAGATACAAAAAAAAAAAGAAAAATATAATATCTGTTTCAATGATAAATAATTATAAGTTAATTTCTAGCTTTTCTCTGTTTGCTAATTTTAGGTAATTGTCAGGAGAATGTAATAATTTAATCACAAATTACTTCAAAAGATTATTAAACCACAGAAATGCTCCAGAGAATAAACAGAATGTAGCCTACGTTGTTGCCCTCACGTAGAGTAATGGTTAATGAGCTCAGCTAGAAGGCATTTGTTAATGGGTTCGATTCTCACTGGGTGCTCCATACCTCTGACCTTGTGCCAAACTAAGCTTAGTAAACGATTACGGATGTGCCAAGTGGTATCATAGTTAACGAGCTAGGCTGGCAGACTGGGGTTAATGTGTTCGATTCTCACTGGGTGCTATATACCTTTGACGTTGTACCAAACTAAGCTAAGCTTAGTAAATGATAGCAATTGGAGGTGCCCGTGGTGTAATGGCTATCATATTTACCAACCCCTCCGCTCGGGAAGGATGTGACACAAGGTCAATTTTTTAAGCTGAGTTTAACAGGTTTGAATTCAGAGTTTTCCTTCTCCTAGACTAGTTGCCTCACCAAGGCTGAAGAATTCAGTCTGCCCTACTATTTACCCATAACTGGAGGGAGAATAATTGGATTCATACCTTTCCCAAGGGTATTAGTGCTATGTGAAATAGTAGGGCAGACTGAATTCTTCAGCCTTGATGAGGTAACTAGTCTAGGAGAAGGAAAACTCTGAATTCAAACCTGTTAAACTCCGCTTAAAAATTGACCTTGTGTCATATCCTGACCGAGCGGAGGGGCTGGTAAATATGATAAATGACAGCAATGTGTTCCATGTGTGCATTAATAAGAAACCTCCATATATTTCTATTCCCACAAAAGACTATTTTGGGGTCTTCAGCAAGCATCTTTTTTCTATGACTGAAATTAAAAAATAATAATATTGTAATTGATTATAAATTGGCCTTCTTGATTGACTTTTCAAATCGTTTTTGATTCGTATCATATTAAAACTGTCTTATCAGTCTTAACAGATGTCGGCTTCCTTTCTGTCTTTCTTTATTCTTTCATTTCTTTCTTCTTACTACCTTAAAATGATTAATAGGATCTTTTTGTTTCAAATATGAAGATACATCCCTTAGTCGTATGTTTTGACCTTACGTTTTGCTCCAAACGCTATAATCACTCATCCATTTCGAAAGACTTTGAATTTATTACTAAAGCTACATCACCCAATGTTAACTTGAAGAAAACAACCGCCGCCGCCATTGCCTCGAGCTACAAGTATTTTATGTGAGAAAACGTGTTAAGTAAAACAAAATAGAAAAAAAAAATAAAGGCAACTTTCTTTTGGGCAAAACACATTCACTTTTTTTCAACAAAGAAGCAGACGAGTGAATCAGTTGCAAAAGAATTTGATTTTATTCATTTATTTATTTTATTTTGTTATATTTCATTTTTCTATTTATTTATTTATTTATTTATTTTAGCTTTTAAAACATCTAAAATTGGTGATTAAAATGGGGAAATTTGAGGAAAAAATAATGAAACAAGAAACAAAATAAACAATAAATTTGCCCATAAAAAATTGACAAAATCTAATTGCGATAGAAAAAAGAAAAAAAGAAGAAAAAAATCCTACCTAGACATGAGAAAGACTTAGATTCCAATTGTAACAGCGGTCCATGATGATTTTGATACTTCTATTTACGAAAAAAGTGAAGGATTCTAATTAGCATTTCATAGTTAACAGCCGTTTATGATGAAATTTGTTGTATGTGTATACATATAGTACACTAATGTACTGTTAAGTCCCTTGGAGTAAGGGGCACTTCCGGTCCGGAAGAGGGAACAGAAAAAAACTCTGTTGAAATAAAGATGTTAATGACACACGAGTTGCTGTTATCCGTCTATCCGCGCCCGGAAATTATCTCGTTCTTTGACAGGTCAAAATCCAAACTCGACTCCGGTAAGACTAATCTCATCTTCGTCTTTCAATATAACAGAATATTGATGTTTCTATTTAAGAAGGATTCTAACAAGCATTTCATAGTTAACAGTTGTCCATAATGATATTGATACTTCTGTTTAGGAAGGAGTGGCGGATTCTAATTAGCATTTCATAGTTAACAGTTGTCCATGATAATGTTAATACTTCTACATGTCAAGTTGTAGAAGTGTGTATATGTGTGTGTGTGTGTGTGTGTGTGTGTGTGTGTGTGTGTGTGTGTGTGTGTGTGTGCGTGAGAGAGAGAGAGGGTGGAGGAGAGAGAGAGAGATTCTGCTAAAAATTGGATAATAATAAAAATAGGATAAAAACTCAAAATTCTGAGTTTCACGTTGCCGATCATCAGGTGAGCTTGTATTCCATACGTGTTGAATACAAGCTCACGTAAGGATCGTCAACGTGAGTTTTTACCCCCTTTTTTATCATTGTCCTATTTTATCGTCGAAACATTCTCATATTGTTCTGCATTCATGTGCAGACAACTCTGTAAAGATTTTACTGATGAAAAACGCTTTTAGCGTTAAACCTCAGTCATATATAAAGTAAATGGAATATGAATGATCCACAATATGGTAGGTTTTCGCTCAATTAATCTCGTCAAGTAATATTTACTAAAACTAAAGCAATTGATATCATTGACAGACGTCAGTGTATATATGAGTAGGTGGGAACGATGTGTCTTTCGCATCTTTGTCAATTCGGTAGAACTCTGCATATCAAAAATCGTTTGCGTACAAGTGTACGTGGTCTCTTTATGTAGAGATAAGTAGCACTAAAAAAGCGTCCCGTTTCTCTTTTTGGTTCTCTTCCTTGAGTGAAAAAAAAAAGTATAAATAGTCCACATCAAAGCATGGAAATGACGTTCCAATCTCTAAGAAAAGAAAATCTTTTCTTTCTCATTACAAATGTGAATCATATGACAAGAAACCAAAAAGAGATTTGCTAAATATTTTCAAAAATGATAGTCCTCAAAATTCTTTAGTTTCCTGTGGATTTGAATGGTTGAAAAATGAATATTTGAAACAAGAAAAAAAAAAGAAAGAAAGAAAAACTAATATTTAAGATAAGAAAAACAGAAAGAAAAATGATTGCCGTTCAAAACAAAATACAGGTTTGGCATTTGAACACCAGTTGACAATGTATAGCTATTTCATTGGCATCGTTAAAAGATCCGTTTCTTTATTTCAAGAGGCTAAAGTGGCGGATGAGTGACAAGGCAAATCAATTTAACCGCCAAAATTAAACGATTTTATTATTTTGTAAAAGAGTTCAGTGTTGTCCGTGTCAAAAAAAATTGTGGCCATCTCTCCAACTTGACACTTTAATCTTTCATATATTTTCTTTCGTCAAAAACGAAATATCTCTTTAAAATTCATCGCCCTGTTCAAGAGGTTTAGAATACGCTGACTGTATACCCTGACCAGAATTTGATGGTGAGGCTCTATTTCTAAAGATCTGTGAAGTATGGAATACTTCTTCATAGCCATTATTCCCAGGCCCACGCTGACTCGAAGTGGTAGTACCTATTAGGGTCCGATCTATGTGTGAAATAAATGTTAAAAATTTACTTATACTGGATAGTAATACGTAAAACCATATAACTGTAAGCAAACAAATGATTTTTAAGTAGAATTGTTACTGTTAGATTGGAATACTTGAAACTATTTAGCTGTATGGAAATTATTGGTATTAAGAATAATGATATTAATAAAGAGGTATGGATACATTAAACAATATAATTGTGCATAAATTATTTATATTTGATCAGAATAATTGAAACCATTCAAATAGGTGTAAATAAATGATAATAGAGAAAAGAATAAATACAATGAAATATTGAAAATAAAAGGATCACAATTAGACATTTAGAAATAAAACAAATTTTAGCATTAAACCCAAGTTGATAATATCTGTTATGTCCAAATCTCTTGGTCAAATAGATTTCACTTAAAAAGTATTGAAAAATAGTTATTTGAAGCTCAAATGATTTACTAAAAATTATCATTAGTTACTTGAAACCATAAAACTGTATGCAAACAAATGACTATTATGAAATAGAAATATTTACTTGAAACCCTATAATCATTAGTATTAGATAGGAATACTTGAAACTGTATGATTGTGTGCAAATTAGTTGTATCAGATCGAAATATTTGATGCCGTATCCTTTGTATTAAGAACAATTACTTTAATATAATTCCTAACTTCTTGGCATAGAATAACCCTTGTTAGGTTGACATGACGTTAAAATCAATTAATCACCTTGATAATTATGATTATTAGATTATAATCGACATGATATAAAACGAATATAGAAGAAATACTGACAGTTGTATTGTGGTCACAGAGGGCTTAACAAAATTTTTACGGTTTTTTTAAGTATTAGCAAATCATATTCTTAATAGTGTGGAATACTTTTTAAAAAACTTTTTCTCGTGTTAAAGGAGGTTAAATTGCCCTCCACTGAAGTGTAACGGTAGTATTATATCTATTCGCATTTTTGTCGCTTCTGGAGAATCTATCAACCAGACAAGATGATAGATCATTTCGTTCATCTTCACTATTAAAATGTCAGGAAAGAAAAAAAGGATAAACATTTTATGGAGAAGCATATATATATATATATATATATATATATATTGTCATTCACTGACTGACTGTTTCGTTGTATCACAACTCTTCAGTGTGGCTAGATATGTAGGACGCTTGAAGCTGGGATCGAAACCCCCCCTCCAACTTTACGTTCGACTTAGCATCAGAACGCTCGGCCAACAAGCGTACCAGGACAGCTAGGGAACTATACGGCGTTAAGTAGTAGCATTCGTTTGTTTACATTTTATACCTTACCGGATACCAGAATGCTCAATTCGTTCGAAGAGCTTTGAATTATGCGAGTGGTAGCCGTAAATTCCTTGGCCAGAGTGCTCAACCCCCGTGGTTTTGGTTCCATTCATATATATATATATATATATATATATATATAAACGTTTTCGACAAATAATGGATACTTGTAAATAATATCTATAAGAAGACCATCACTATTATAATAACCCAATTTTTTGTATGTGCGTTCCGATAACTCAACAAAAACGATACATCATAGCGAGACTTTTATAAGCCCAATAACCTTAGTATATTCTAACAGCTAATAAAATTATCGACAGAATAATTTGTAATTTACTAATGATATTGTGGAATCAAATTCGTGCCCAAGCCGATCATTCTAATTTGTAAAAGGAAATAATAATCAAATTTTGATTTGATAGATAGATCTAAGTTAGATTTGAGTTGACACATAGATAATAAGGTACTTTGTGAATGTCAGTTTCTTGTTCATGTGATCATCATTGTTCTGATGATATCAATAAATAAAGAGTGCTCAATATCTGGGATAGCGCATATATAGGTCTAAATTAGGATAGACTAGACTCAGAGGCAACGGTGCGTGATGACTGTCAGTCTCTCGGCTATCATCAGACCAATATCTATATATGCTCTATCACTGATATTGACCATGTTTAATTTATTAGCATAAAGAACTGCATATATATATATATATATATATATATATATATATATATATATATATATATATATATATATATATATATAATGCAGTATATATATAAAGCATTATATATATATATATGTGTGTGTGTGTGTGTGTGTGTGTGTGTGTGTGTGTGTGTGTGTGTGTGTGTGAAGAGTGGGAAATACGCTCACACACACACACACACACACACACACACACACACACATATATATATATATATATATATATATGTAACTCATATGACATATAAAGTGCTATATGTGTGTTAGTAGTGATGCTGTGGTATTTAAGAAATTCTTGACAGCACTTATCGGCTATCGGTAAACCAGGAACCAACTGCTCTTTCCGAATACCAAATTTGGATCAATTAGACGCCTTTTGAACGGAAGCAGACAATCACAATGATGTCACTGATAATCTCTGGTAATTACTATTTTAAATTAGAACCTTGCAACTAGTTATACCCGAAACGATCATTAAAGGGCATTTTGTCACAATGTGTATTTATTCCTATGTGACAACCAAATGGCATTTAGGCCAAAACACTTCGCTCCACGCTTTACAAGAACAACAGTTTTATAGTTATGAAAGATAGACCCACAGAAGTAGAAATTAATGATTATCAGAGCTGAATTTTATTTCTCATTTGTTTATCTTTCAAATGAAATAGAATATAAACTTCAATAAATTTCTCAGTGGAAAAGATTAGTTAAGCCATTACCTAATAAAGAGGAGGAGAAGGAGAAGGAAGAGGAAGAGGAGGGTTGCAATAACAAAAAGAAATCGAGAGAAATTTAAAAAAGAAAAGAAAAGCATTCACAAAAAAGATAAAGGAAATATGATCAAAACGAATTACGACTAAATCTTCAATTTTTTAAAATAAAAAAATTTCATTTAAAAAATTTATATTAATTTTTTAAATTTAAATGATAACGTCTGCACACCTTAGTAACTTGTATTATAAAGTGGCGATATCCTGCCGTCTAGACTGCAGTCTAGACAAATCAGCACTAATTTTTATTCTTTTCGGTAAGCAGACTGAATACTTTTTGAAACAAATGTTTTTAGTGAAACACAAGATCACACACAAGTGCAGCAGTCTTCATGCTCCCCACATCTAGCACCGTGCGACCTTTTCTTATTTACCTAAATTGAAGATTCATCATAAGAGTAAAATGTGAACACTTGGATGACATGAAACGAAATACGAAGATGCAACTTCACACCATATCAAATGAGAAGTTTCTGGAATGCTTTGACCAATGAAAAGATCGTTGGAATATTTTTGGGGAATGTCAAGGAGATTATTGTAAAGAAAATTAACGTTTAAATCATTATTCATTTCTGTCTTGGTAAATATAGCATCAGTCTCGATAATCTTTGAGCTTGGTAACTGCCAGTCTCTCGCCTATACAAAAAGAGGGAAATACGCTTACATAGACACACACACACACACACACACATATATATATATATAGAACTCATATGATAAATAAAATGCAGAGTTAATGACGTTTGTCAGTTTCTCGCCTATATAACATTGTTCTAATCCTCTTAACCAGGTACAAATGTTAAGCTATGGTAAATATTACTTGTTATTTACCGTTTGTCAGGATTGAACCTTCAACTTCCCGATGATTTAACGCAGAAGTACCTTTCAACCCAACGCCTATATCTGTGGCGCTATGTGTCATGGTTACTAGAATTTGAACAACCTAACCCGTGGATTAAATAAAGGGTTCAGTTCAAAGTTCGGGGTTGACTTCCGTGTTCGATATGAAACAGCTGAAGAAAATCGAAAGACGCATCAACCGAAATCCTTTGAGTAGAATAAGTAGACGAAGGTGCCCGTGGTGTAATGGTTATCATCATAGGAAATGGACACGGCGACTCGAGTTCAAATCCTGGACGAGACTGATTGCATTTCACATAGCACTAATACCTTTGGGAAAGGTATAAATCCAATCATTCTCCCTCCAGCTATGGGTAAATAGTAGGGGAGACTAAGTTCTTCAGCCTTGATGAGGCAACTAGTCTAGGAGAAGGAAAACTCTGAATTCAAACCTGTTAAACTCCGCTTAAAAATTGACCTTGTGTCACATCCTTCCCGAGCGGAGGGGTTGGGTAAATAGGACAAGTAGACGAAGACAATAGTGCGAATATTTAAAGTGATAAAAATCTTTATGAATTTTCTGCTATAAATCAGTATTCATAAATAGCGTCATGACTTAGTGGCAGTAGTGGTAGTGGTAGTAAGTGGTGGTGGTGGTTCGTTTATATAATCAACCATTTGTACACCTGTATTTTGCGAGTTTATGAGAGGCTATAAAAGGACACTTCGTTTGCAATTAAAACTCGAACTTTTAATCTTTAGTATTGCTATCATTTTTAGTCGGTAAATTTTATTTATCTAAGAAAGAAAATGTTTAACGGTTCTTTTTAAATATATAGGTCCATAGAGATGTTGATGAGTCAAGAAAATGAAACTATTATACGTATTCACTACTTATCAAATATCACGCTGAAATGTTCTGTTTTTTTTAAATATGACAGCATTTTATCGTCCATAAGTCAGAAGTTTCTTTCTTTTTATGGCCTTTACAGACGGATAAGAAATAATTACTTTTCTTACAATTAAAAGTTGTTTGACTCGTTTTATTAAGAAATGAAGTTTAGATTCATTTGCTGCCGACATTGACATGTAGAAAATGTTTGATGAACAGGAAGAGACGATATTTGCTGGTTTGTTTTTTGTTCTTTTGTTTTTGGTGGGATGTATCTTTTGTTGAAGAAATGGTGAAAATACAATATTAAAATAATTAATGATATAGAAAATAGTTCGTAATTTGCTAAACATTTTGCTTTGATATGGCACAGAGCCGTATAAAAGGGTCAACCAGTGAAACTCGAACTCACTCGTGAAGATTTGCTAGACTAGCTTGCTAACCATTACTCCTTTCGAGGCGCCCACGACACTGAAAATTATTAAAATGCGGCAAAACATCAAAATAATGTTTTAAAAAAACATTAAACCTGGCAACTGATCCAACTGACAATTGATTCAATACATCAACCATTTCATATGATTCTACATCATTTTCAAAATACACAGAAATAATCACGAACCAAAAAAAAAACGACTTTCTATATGAGCAAATCACACAAACGCATGTACATCTGAGGCGCTCTCAAAGTAACTGTTATCGTCCGAACAAATGGAATCGGCAACTTGAGTTCAAATCCTGGACGAGGCAGTTTGTGTTTCACTTCGTGTTAATGTCCTTGGAAAAGGCATGAATCCATATTTTCTCCCAAACTCCAGCTATGGGTAAATAGTCGAGCAGACAGGGTTCTTTAACCTCGACAAAGCAACGAGTTCAAATCAGTTGTACTCCGCTTGACAAATTGACCTTGTGTTACAGCTTTCTCATTGCAGAGGGGTTGGGTAAATACATATGCATACACACAGACACAAATCGAAGGGACGACTAAGAAAAGGAATGATAAACACAATCTCGTAATTCTTTTTCAGACACTTAAAAAGTATTTCCATCTTATTTCAATTTCTTATTCTAAAACTAGCTCAGTTTTGGTATTATGCGTGATTGACACTTTTATTTGGGTTCAAGATGGTAGCGTCCGACTACCTGAAAGAAAGAAAGAAAGAAAGAAAGAAGGGTAAATTTAAAACGAATGAAAACATGAAATGGCTTACAGAAAGAAGACAAATATAGAAATATATAGCGAGAGTAATTATATATATATATATATATATATATATAAGTAAAGTTGGCGGCCGTAGTCGAAGGTGACCCGAAGGCTCTCTTTACATTTGCTACTACACCGTGGTGTCGGAGAAGGCGTTATTCCTTTCCCTAGATTATAAAATTTGGATTAATCCAAACCTTATAATACTAAGTGTTAAGCAAGGCGGCATCAAGTACCATTTTTGAGTCTTTAGGATGACTCGACCTGGGATTGAAACCCCAGGATACTGCGTCATTGACGAACACGCCACACACTTAGCCAATATATATATATTACTCTCACAATAAATTAGGTAGAAACCAAAAAATTCAGTTCAGTTGAAGAAAATGTTTAACCTTCTGAAACCGTTAAGTGTTTTGTCTTATTTCTTCAGAGCATAGACGACATCTGTGCTGGTGACAGTCTTCCTCTTGACATGCTCAGTGTAGGTGACGGCATCACGGATAACATTCGCAAGAAGAAATTTCAAGATACCACAGGTCTCTTTACAGATGAGGCAAGAGATACGTTTCACACCACCTCGGCGGGCAAGACGATGGATAGCTGACTTAGTGATACCATGGATATAATCACGAAGTACTTTACGATGACACTTAGCGCCTCCTTTATCCAAACCTTTCCTCCCATTCCTCGTCTACAAACATACACACACACACACATATACACACACATATATATGAATTGCAGAGTCTATATATATATATATATATATATATATATATATATATATATTGACAATATAGTTTGCTATGTTTAATAATAAATACTAGTCGATATCAGTGATAGAACAAATATATCATAAGTTTGGTACACATACATTCAATGGTGCTTGACAACTGTCAGTTTCTCGCTCATGCGATTATCGGAAAACTTGCTCCGTTAACTATGCTATCCTAAATTTATATGTTGAAATAAATTCACTGTATTTCACTCAAGCTGCATAATTAATGGATAGAGAATACAGAAAATGCTTTAAAAATCAAATAAAATGAAAATAAAAAAGTATCAAAAATTGAAAGTTTTAAAATACTTAATGGAATTTCTAATTATGTTGACATTTTTTCAATATTTCTCATCAAATTTGAAATTTACTGTCAAAATAGATTTTAATAGACCAATCGGCTGGGGCTGTAGAATACATCGACTGCATCTCTGCTGAGGAGTAAGACTCCCAACGAGTATCCTGGATATAACACTAAACAATTTGATTATGAGGCTTTGGGAAATGTGGAGTACCCCTTCATTGCCATCACTCCCAGGTTCATTCTGGCTCAGAGTGGTAGCACCTGATAGGGTCCTATCTATGTGTCAAATAGAACTAATTTGTGTACTTATGTTAAACTGAATTGTTTAAAATAGAAATTTTAATATTGAAATTGCGTACTTACACTAAACTGAATTGTTTGAAATAGAACTGTTTGATCTGTATAAAAATGAATTTGGTATTAAATAACCTACAATGGTTGATATGCCATAAAACCAAGGCAAACCAAAAATACAAACTTTTATCAAAATGCCTTATTTCGGTATTAAATGACCCGAAAAGGATTGATATGTCGTAAACCAACCAACCAACCAACCAAAACAGGTTTCCAGAGCTAAGTATGCTAACCAATTAGATTATTTTGTTAATTGAGAAATATAGTTTCGAACAAATTGCCTAATCAGATCCAAAATAATTAAGATGAGATTGGGTGGTTTCAGAAAAAATGGTAAAAAAAAAGAATCTAAAATGGAATCTTTAGAAACTATCGGATCAATTACTAAACAGAATTTGGTTTGTATTTCGATATTGCATTAATAGTTTGTATGTTCTGTGCAAATACAATTTTTTTTATTGAAGTTGATGTGAAAAGATAGTAAAAAGCAGGAGATGCCCAAGGGGCTATAACAAACAAACAAACAAACAAATAAACAAACAAACTTATGAATAAATAAATATATCGTGTTATCATAACACAATTTCTTCGTATAAAGTAGTAAGACTAAATAACGTGATATTGTATTATCAACATTTCGATATGAATGATTTGGTGTGTGTGTGTGTGTGTGTGTGTGTGTGTGTGTGTTCTTGTTTTTTCTTTCTTTCAGAGAGAAAGAATTAAGTCAACTCTATCATAAACGCTTAGCAAATTGTTTTAATAAACACTCCAAATCACCAAACCGCTCTGAAGGTTTATTGAGCTAGAGTAATTGGTATTCTGGTTCAATGAGCACGACTATTTTCGAGACAACCAATTATTTTGACGAATTATTCTTTTCTTTTCTTTTTTTTTTACCAAACCAGAAACTTCTCCCATAATGCAACCTTCTGATCTTACAAATTATTACTTACAGATTTACACCTAAACGTTTATGACTTCTTATGTGAATAATAGATATATAGCAAGTTTTAAATCATTTCAGATATTCTCTCTTTTTACTAATTATATGATAAATTTGTTTTTGCTTGGGGCGATGAAAGGAATAAAAATTATTTCGGAGAACTTAAGTATACAGAAACCTATTTGACTGGGATTGCTGAATACATCGATTGCATCTCTGCAACATCCACCCCAACGATTGTCCTGGATACGACAATATACCATTTGATAGTGAGGCTCCTGTCCTGGAGCTTTGAGGAATGGGAAATGGCCCTTCATTGCTATTATTACCAGGTCGACTCTAAACCAGAGGGACAGTACCTATTAGGGTCTCCGATCTATTTGACCAACAGAACTATTTAATCGTTTACTATACTTGAAACCATTTAACTGTGTGCAAACAAATGAATAATCTTCAAATGAATTATTTATATTTCATAGCAATACTTGAAACCATTTTTCTACGAACGAATGAATAATGTTGAAAGAATCATTAGTATTAGTGAAAACAAATAACTGATGGTGAAATGAATTATTAATATTACAGAAAAATACTTGAAACCATTTAACTATGAGCAAACAAATGAGTTCTGGCTCGTTTAAAATAATGCTACGTGCTAACTATTCGTTTACAAATCATATACAAACACACACGTACACACACACACACACACACACACACACACACACACACACACACACTCACATATATATATATATATATATATATATATATATATATATATATATATATATATATATATATATATATATAAACAGGATTCGACATTAAATAACCTACAGTGGTTGATATGCCATAAAACACTAAAACCACCAACTTTAGGTATACAGACAATTTGTTATCCTTTGAAAGATAGATAGATTAGGTTTAACGGCACGTCAACCCGTCCAGATAGATATATATGGATAGAGGTTAGGGAAACGCATTCATTATATATTTATATTTACTTTTTTGTGTAGTTGTTTTTTTATTGTTTTTGTTTTGTTTTGTTTTTTTCACACAATTATGAAATATCACGTTTTCCTATTTACTAAAATAATTTACACACAGTAATATGGACTCAATTAACTAATAATAATCATCAATAAACATTTATAGCTTCAAGTAATTATTCTTAATATAAATAATTTACAATTATATAGCAGCAAGTATTCTTATCAAATACAAATATTTTTAAAAACTTATTTGACCCATAGGTGGGACCACAACATATACTATACTTAAGGATCAGGGTGGACATGAAAGTAATGGCCATGATCTACAGCACTTTAGCCTCACCATCTGATGCTTTTTAGTTCGGTACCCAGGACAACCACTTCTTATGAGGTGGGGGGGTATCCCTCGACAAGAAAAAGGGTCAATGGATTGTAAGCTCAGCTTACAGACCAAATTTTTTTTAAAGAGGAATTAAGTTGAAAATTTAAAATGTTTTCAAAATTAATATGTAGAATTTATAAATAGAAAAATCGAGAATTATATTTTATTTAGATATTCAACAATTCAAAAGAAACATTGAAATAATTTTTCGTAAAAAAAGAAAACTTAAAACTTTCTTCTCTTAAACAAAGGAAGAACGAATAACACTGGGCAACAATTTTTACTTTTTGAATATTATCTAGATTTCTACAACTGATTTAGGGTATTTTTGCACTGCTGAATCAGAAAATGGCATCTGTTTCTCTCCATCAGGTCAGGGTTTTTGCAAGGTTGATTTGAAAAAATCAGATCTTTTGACAAAATCGATTACATTTTTGTGGCATTATCAGCTGATTTTTGTTAACACATATCATCCAAAATATGTTTTTAAGAGAAAAATGTTTTGCCAACAACATTTATTGATTATCTGATAGAAACATCGATTACTTGAAACTGAATGGTGGGCAATGATAAAGGTAAGTACACGTAAATTGCATGTTGCTTCACCGTTGTTCAAAATTCAGGGCTTGAACTTCCGTTTCTTCGAACTCCTGGAATGCTCAGCGGCAGGGAGGTCTCTCTTCAGATTCCAACAGTAGTCAGCCATCATGACTGCGTCCCAGCGACCCTGATACCTGGTCTCCATCTCTTTAAGGTTCTGATGGAATCTCTTCCCCTGCTCATCACTCACTGAACCCAGGTTCTCAGGAAACCGGTCCATGTGTGAAAATAGGTAGTGCATCTTGACGCTCATGTTGCAGCCCGGGTTTTCGAAAGCAGTCAACATGTTGTTGACAAGTTCTGCGTAGTTTCTGGCCTTATTGTTGCCAAGAAAGTTCTTCACTACCTGAACAAATGCCTTCCACGCTTCCAGTTCCACTTCGTTCATTGAGTTTTCGAACTCTGGATCTCTGATGATCAGCCGGATCTGAGGACCGTCAAAGATGCCAGCTTTCAACTTCTCCTTGGTCAATCCTGGGAAAGCCTGGCACAAGTAAGTGAAGCAGTCACCATCCTTGTCAGGAGCCTTGGTGAACTGCTTGATTAAGCCGGTGGGAAGAGTATTCTGTCTCTGTCCACCAGAGGGTCGTTGTTGACGTTCCTTTCTTTACAAGGCACCAATTCATCCCGCAAAGGCCAGTCCTTCTTGGTGTAATGCTGAGCACGGTCCCTACTATCCCATATGCACAGAAAACATGGTTTTATGACTTCAAACTGATCCCTTTTCGACATAATCACCCAGAACTATTGGACTTGAATACTTCTTGTCATTGAAATAATCATTTCCAATCAAAACAATTATTCGACATGGCATTTTACCCCCCACCAACTTCTTCTAAAATGCTCCACACGTGCGTACATGTGAACAAAAACGTAAAAAAACAACATGTGGCCATAGCTCAAAAACTTGACCTGGTTGAGCAAAACCAATGTGATTTTTGGGTTCAGCACATTAGATTCGTCCTAAATCAGCTAAAAAAACGCAGACAACAAATTTGTTGTTGACCAGTGTAATTATTGTCCCTCATTTACATTATAAACACGAAGTAAAATGATTTAGAAGTTTGTTTCGAAATCCATTGACTTCTTAGTCAAATCTAATCTACATTAAGTTTAGGGAGTCAAATGATTAATTTATTGATTAACTGATTGATTTTAACAGCATGTCAATCTGCCCGGGTTTATTTTATGCCTAGAGGTTAAGGAATCACATTCACAGTATATTCATATCATCATTTTTTTGTGTAGTTGTTTCCCCCCAATTTTTTTTTTTTTTGCACCAGTCCTCGAATATGAATGATTTAAAAAAAATCTCTTTGACCCATTGATGGGATCCTAACAGGCACTATTACTCTGTGTCAAAGTGGACCTGGGAGTAATGGAAATGAAAGTGTATTCCAGAATCTTCAGAATTACAGCCTCACCTTCAGATGTTATTTAATGTCAGGTTAGTACCTTTGGTGGGAAGGTCTAACCCTTGTGTATCAGTCAAAATCTTCGGTTATTTTACTCGTCAAAATTTATTCTACAAATAATTCAGAAAACGAGGCACAGCATAATATTTTTGATATTTATAAGTAGAACTGCAAAATCAATTAAATATTCCAATTATTTTCATGATGTATATAAACAAGTGTAATCATAATAATCAAGATGAACATTACAATTGCCGAAACAATAAGATTTTGTCGAACACAAAATAGAACTTAACTGGATATGAATACAACAACGGCTACGATAAAAAAAAACATGTCAAAATGAATTATGAAGCATAATTAAAATCAATACCCAATAAAAATACTTCCAGCTTGAATTAAATTATAACGTAAAATACTGAATTTGGATCACACCTAGATTATATATAAACAGTGATTTAAAACACAAACACACAAACAAGTCACTCAGCCGCGCCAATACATATCAGAGAGGCCGACGTTACAGATGAAACATACATTGCCTGATACACATAGAACTAGAAAATAGAATATAATTTTTTTCAGCACGCTAAAATAAAAGCCCCTTTATTTACCTTACCTTCCTTTTCTATTTGGTCAAATAACTTTTCTCTCCCGCATTTTTTCCTGCTAAAAGTAAACAAATTGCTGCTTTAAGAAACTTTCTAACTCGAAGAAAGGATATTGATTGACTGAACTTTAAATTCTGTCTAAACCAAGTCAAATATTATACAAACTTTACAAGAAAATTGATGTTAATATTTATTACAATGCATTTTTTTACCTTTCTTTATCTTTTTTATATTGTTTGCGGATGTTAAGGTTTCTTCTTTACACAGAACGGTTATACTCGGCTAAATTGAGGCTTTCACTCAAGCAACAATTTTGAGATAAAAAAGAATCACCGAATTCAAGTCTGAAGACTAAATCTCGTTATGGTAAGCAAAAATAGAAGAACTTGTCATCTTGTGGACGCCGATCTTCCAGCAGACTACCTGAATCTTTTCAGAGAACTAATATATATATATATATATGTGTGTGTGTGTGTGTGTGTGTGTGTGTGTGTGTGTGTGTATTATTCGGCCCAGTTAAACCAGAGTCGGGAATAATTCCGTCAGGACGAAAAAATCATTCAACTATGGACATTTTAATTTTCCTGGTAAAGAGCTTAATGTAACTGACATCACAAAGCAACAATTTCTTTAAGAAAAACAAAAACCGGTCCCATTAGGATAATAAATTTATTTCCATCCTGCTATGGGTATTGATATGAATCAATAACACCAAAAATAACAGGCCTTCTTCAGATCTAATGGATTATTATTGGTAAAATTGCCACTTTTAAATTGTCACTTTCAAATTATATATATATATATATATATATAATTTGGTAAACTTGTCACTTTCAAATTGTCACTTTCAAATTATATATATATATATATATATATAATTTGAAAGTGACAATTTTACCAATAATAATTCGAACCCTTGGATTAATTCTAAAGAATATGGAAAAGTGACAGCAGGTCTCCTCAAGTCACCAGGACTCTTCTTAGTATTCTGGTCGATCTTAATAATGCTGTCGTCCTCTTATTTCCAAGTCCTCCAGTCTCCTTATCAATCCTTTCGTGACTGTATCAAGAGTATCAATTAAAATTTGTATCACCTTCACTTTCATGTTCCATAGTTTTTTTCCTTTCGCTAGCAAGGTCCAGGTACTTCACTTCTTTTTCGCTTTCTTTCAGTTTCACTCTGTGGTCAGTCCGAATTGATATCATTAGATCTGGTCGTCTGGCTGAGATTAGGTGATCCGTTTGTATATCAAAATCCCAGAGAACTTTGTGCGTTTCATTTTCCTGGACGGATTTTGTATTGTGTATATATCATTTGCTCGCGTGGTCAAATTTTAGCTTCTGGCACGATTCCCAGTGGATCCCCTTGCCCACTAAGTCGTGTCTAGTTTTACATCCTTTTTGTGCTACCGTACTGCATTCGCTTATTATGTGATTGATCGTTTCGTCTCTATCACAACATAACCTACATCTGCTATTTTGTTGTGTTTTATCTATTCTTGCTTTGATATGGTTGGTCCTTATGGCGTTGTTTAGAACTCCTATTAGAAGAGATTCAGTTTCTCTGTTATGGTTTCCCCCCCCCCCACACACACACACTTTTTTTTAGCCACGTCCACGTTTTCTTGAGTAAAATATCCCTTGTTTGTCGCTTAAAACATCCATAGAGTTGTTTTTCTTCCCATTTTTCTTTTCTGGTTATTTCCGTTCTGTTTATCCTTGTGTTGTCAGAATTGTTTCTGGTGGCGCACTTTTCTATTGTTTCTTTCTCCGCGCTTTTCTATGTAGTTTTCGAGTTGTTTTATCGATGCATCAACGCTATCATCAATGCTGATAAGTCCTCTTTCCCCTTCTTTTCTTGACACATATAGTTTGTCAACGTCATCTCTAGGATATAAGACCATATGCATCGTTATTATTATTATTATTATTATTATTATTATTATTATTATTATTATTATTATTATTATTATTATTATTATATGCCTTCGTTCTGTATTTGTGAAAAAAAAAAGCTACCTCTCCTTGCGACGAGGAGATTCCTTGAAATTTACAATATCGATTGTATTCGTCAAAAATTAAATTTGCAACATTTATTATATTTCTATTCTATGTTCACCTTAAACTTGTTTTACATTCTCACATATTTCTGTGGAGAGGATGAGGCATTAACATCCAATTTCTCCAATTGCTCCATTTCAATCATATATGTGTCTCCTTTTTTAAAATCTATTTGCAGATTACAAATAAGATTACTGCTTGGTATAAAAACAAAACCTTTCAATTGCAAATTCGGGGTTATAGATGTATGTAAGTGCGTACAGAATTGACTACGTACCTCTGGTGTCATTTATATTTAGTCTGTGAGAATGAAACAATTTCTAGGACTGCACTTAGTAACCTCTGTAACTGACATTTCAATCGGTGACCTTTTAAGTATTTCGGCGGATATTCCTATTGTCTATGTACCGACTAACCCTTCATAACAACTGAGTTAATTTCACGGGATATGGGGGAATATAAGTAAAAAGAATCAAATCATATCGGAATATGAGCAAAAAATTGTCTTTCATTTTAGCCATTCATTTCACTTAAGTGAAGCAAAAAAGAAATCGAAAACTTTCTGTACATTCAGAATTCCTAAAACTGTTAACCAATGTCCTTGTAGACCATTTGGTTTTAGTACACAAAAACCATTGTACATACAATTCACACTAAATAACTTACAGAATGCTTTATTATAGCCCATTAAATGAGGTTTAATAAATTCTACTTATCTAGGAGGGAGCAGATATAAGTGATCGTTATTTATATATATATATATATATATATATATATATATATATAATCAACTCGTGTTGATAGCACGGAGTTCCCTGACTCTCTTGCACCATTCGTCTCTATTTCCTACCGCTTCTGCATGTAGGATGTATGTAAATTTTCTGCACAGATATGATGTATGTAAATCCTTTCAGGTCGTCCAACACCAGCGTGTTCATGTGTAGGAGTCAATAAGAGAACGCTGCTAATGAGTTCGACCTTATTTCTCCAACAGTGCTACACACACAGATATATATATATATATATATATATATATATATATATATATACGTGTGTGTGTGTGTGTGTGTGTATGTGAAAAAACAAAACATTCTTAATGAGATTTTCCACTTTTTTACAACCATCTTATGGGCGATGTAATTGATGCTTAATGTTTTGCTTCGATGTTTATATATATATATATTTGTGTGTGTGTGTGTGTATATATATATATATATATGTGTGTGTGTGTGTGTGTGTGTGTGTGTGTGTGTGTGTGTGTGTGTGTGTGTGTGTGTATTATCTAAACGCCTTATCTGCCACGTTGCTAATCAGAGTGCAATTAGAAATCTTTCTGCTTTAAAACTTAGCTCATTAAATTCTTTTTAAAAACACTCAATATTATACAAGACTAACAGTAAAAAAAAACTTGAAATACTTGAGGCCTAACTATAAAATCATAAACCCTTACTCTCAATAAAATCTTCTTTGGGAAAGGACAGTGAGCTCTAAATGTATTTAACAAAAAGATTAACTCCTTAGAGGACGGTATGAAGTTACATTTCTATAAATATCAGTAGAAAAATCTCTGCTTGTAAACTGTTGAATGTTCATCTAACGAACTTTAGATTCGTCAATTAATTCCTACCATAATTGCTCAATCTCAAAGGACAGTGAACAGCAGCATTAGACCGATTGTTATCCATAAATATGAGATGATCCTTATCCGGGAGCATAAATATAATCTCATATCTTTTTCATTAGTAACGCTGTCGAATAGTTTATATTTTGTTATATGTTTCATTAGTAGAAGATTAACTCGAATTAACTTCATCTGATGCCACAGACGCCGGAGATTAATGGATTAAGTCGTTTATGCACGCAAGGAAAAAGCTTCTAAAGAATGGAATGTTTTTCAGTCTACTTAATTAATTATTACTTAATCAATTATTACAATCACATTTTATGATGGAAAAGAAATATCTCGTCCGTTATAGAAAAGTTTTGGATATTTAGGATTGGCTTACCATGATGTGCTAGTGCACCCACGTATATATATATATATATATATATATATATATATATATATATATATATATATATTGCTATATCTATAAAGGGTATTCACTATCGGTAACTATTCCTATTAAATGAATAAAGCTGGGGTGTTCTACAAATTTCTGGTGTATTAATATTAATAATATATTTTTCTATATTCACAAAGAACTCACTATCAGTGATATATATATAAATTACAGTATCGTTGACAGCGTCAATAGCTCTTGATAATCTTATAGGCGAGAAACCGACTGTCATCAAGCGCCTTTGACTATGTGTATAAAGTAAGTAAAGTTGGAAACCTTAGTCGAGAGTAACCCGAAGGGTTCTTTTTCAATAGCTACTACACCGAGGTGTAGGGCTACTCCTTTCCCTGAATTGCTCCACTTTAACCTTGATCCGTAGCTTATAATTCTGAATGTCAAGCAAGGCAGCATTAAGTACCATTTTTTGAGTCGTTGGTATGACTCGACCTGGGATTGAACCCCGGTCTCCCGGACCATTGGCGAACACTTTACTCATTAGGCCAATGGCCCGGTAACTATGTGTATGCACTATCATAACTTACGATATACATATTCTAACTTGTGTGTGTGTGTGTGTGTGAACAATCCTTTTTAAAAAAAATAATCAAGAAAGTGCTCAAATACTGGTGAGCAGAGCAAGATACAACTTAAAAGAATTTGTTATCTCATGTGATTTTATGCCTTATCCTAAAATTTTTTCGAATACGAAAATGAAACGAAAAAAAAACGGAAAAATCTTTAGCGTTCGTGTATATATATATATATATATATATATATATATATATATATATATATATCGCTTGTATGTCACTATATGACTTATATTGTTATAACTAACAAACGATTAATACAATAATGCCGACTTTAAGAACATGTACATATTAAAAAGGAATGATATATATAGTTTTCCGTTTCATCTGAAAAAAAATTGCCGCCAAAATGATAAAATCCTGGCATCTTTGGATTAAAAGAAAATTAACTTTTGTTTAATTGTCACGAATGTTTTTTATTTCTGGGCAATACTGCATTTACAAATCTAAGTCTGGCACATAGTCTTTTATTTATGAGTGATACTGTACATTCCTTGGATCCAGACATGTGTTTTCCTGGACGAGAAACATCAACTAAGCCGACAACCCACAGGAAAATATAAAAACCGTAAAAAATATTGAACTGACCCCAGAGGCAAGCTGCTTTTTAACGTCCAAAAGTTTTCCTTTCTATCAATAGAATTTTACACTTAACGCTCATTTGCCTGCTATTCTCTGCTATTCTCTGCTTTTTCTGTCTCGTACAAATAGATTTCTCCATGCGAATGTTTGACAAGCTTCTCACTGAGACTATAGCAAGTTTGATTCTCACAGAGCGTCTCACACTAATTACCTTGTGATGTATTAAATAAAGTTTACCAAATTTTTACCTTCCAATTGTCTTTGTGACAAGTGAAATTGATATATTATACCTGGCTAATTCTAAGTATTATTGATTGGTTAAAAAAACGTGTCAACCCATCTAGGGCTATTTTATGCAAAACATTAGGGAATTGTACTCATTATACGTTTATATTTACATTTGTGTGGTTGTCTTTAAGTGTTTTTGTTCACGGTTAATTGATATCAAGTATTCCTGTCTAATACGCTACTGTTCTTATACAAAGATGGATTTGGCATTAAATAACCCACCAAAATTGATTTGCCATTAAACAAAAAACAAACCAAACCTATCTAATGCGAATAGTTTGCTTATAATTATAAGGTTTCAGGCAATTATTTCTATTAATAGTAATCTTTTGTTTGCGCGCGATAATTTAGTTACAAGTAAGGTACCTAGGGTGGTGTAATGGTTTGCAAGCTAGACTAGCAAACCTTCATAAGTGAGTTCGAGTCTCACTGGGTACCCCATTCATAGGGCCTTGTACAGCATATACGCAAAATGCTTTGTAAATTACTATTTAGTTTCAAATAACTGATAATAGTAAGCAATTTTAGTTGGCTGACTGTTGTCGAAGGTGACCCTAAGGGCCCCTTTTCATTAGCTACTACACCGAGATGTAGAGGAGGGTGCTACTCTTTTCCCTGGAATGCTCCTCTTTACCCTTGATACGTACCTTATAGTCTCTTGTTCCACTAGCAAACACTCTAATCGTTATGCCAATGGGACGGTATAATATCAAGTATTCCTATCTAATTGAAATAATTTTCAAATATATATATTTAACCCGTAGATAGTTTCCTAACAGATACTAACCCACTCCGATTTGACCTGGGAGTAATGGCAATGAAGAGGTACCACACAATTCCCAGAATACTCGACCTTTTTTGTGTAGTGATAGTTGGAGGTTCTTACCCCTCAGCAGAGAATACAGTCAACGTCTTCAAAGCCCCATCGACAGGGGAGGGGGTATTGGTTACTCTAATTGAAAACGACAATATATTGCTATAACAAAAATATCTTAAACGTTGTGTTTGATGTAGTGTTGTTCTTTGGGGGTTTTTTTTATTAGCTTTCATCAAGTAACTTGTAAGGCGTAGAAATTAAATGGCCCTAATATAATCGTCACGAACTGATTTTCATTTATGTCAGCTTTTTCTTTTTTTTCTTCTTTTTTCTTAATACTTATCATGCAACTTTTTCGTTTTGTGGGACTTCATTTTTTATTCGTTCTGACATTAAACGAATGACATTGACATTTGATGAATTTTGATGGATTATTTTAGTGATCTGCCTAGATTACCTGCTGCGAATGTCAATACATCTAATAAAATAGAATGGTTCACACTAAAAAAAAAAAGCAGGCGATATCTCGCAGAGACTATCA
Source organism: Sepioteuthis lessoniana (assembly GCA_963585895.1). Classification (NCBI taxonomy): domain Eukaryota; kingdom Metazoa; phylum Mollusca; class Cephalopoda; order Myopsida; family Loliginidae; genus Sepioteuthis; species Sepioteuthis lessoniana. The sequence goes on from OY757909.1 coordinate 2,227,021, forward strand.
TGGGTGCAGACTATTCACTTTTTGCAAATGCACCTGCTCTAACCGAATCTTTGCTGCATAGACTGGAGCAGGCAGCAAAAAGCATTGGTCGCCATGTGAGTTCACATAAAACAGAGTTTATGTGTGGTGCCATATTTTCATTAAATGGCAAGCCCCCGACATTAATAGACCAGTTCATATACCTAGGTAGCAATATCTCTTCTACCTTTGCTAAGAGTAATAGCACGAAAATGAAAGTAATAGGTCGACTTCAATCCTTTACGTTAGCTACTACGCCACAAAGACTCCCTTCAAATACTTTTTTAAAAGTTTATTGTTATATCTTAGATATTGAATACCGGAAGTACATATATCTATGACTATTCCTATATGATTTCCTCCATGATATTTTCTTCATAATTGAAATATACAACTTTCACTTTAATTTGTGCGAATAAGGCTGAAAGTCAAACATGTTATTCTATTTTTCTTTATGTCTCTTTCTCCTTTTACGGATATGTTAATCTCATTCTCTATTTTGTCTATAATCCAATTCGTGTCGTAAGGATTATTGTCATTTAGAATGAACTTAACTATCCGTGTTCAAATCCTCAATGAGGCTGTCTGCAATTCACATAGCGCTAATACGATTGGGAAAGGTATGAAGTCAACTATTCTACTTCCAGCTAGTGGTAAATAGTCGGATAGTTTGGGCTCTCTACCCTTGGCATAGCAACCAGTCTAGGAAAAGGAAAAGTCTGATTTGATAAAGATCTGAACTTGGATCACTGTGTTCATTTTTATCATTACAAACATTACATTTTAATGTTTCTTTGAAGAGATCAGACTTGTATATCTTTGTGTTTTCTTGTTGGGTTCTAGATTATTGGTCGATCAGTAAATTTATCAGATTTTTTGGCAAATTTGCTCAAAAAGTTTGAAATATCAAATCGTTCGAAAAATAATGTCCAATTTTAGAATAAACTCTTATATTTCTAAATTAATGTATTTAAACATTTTTTAAAATTCAATCAAAATCCTTTGACGTCGATGCATTTATATCTTCGATGAACAAGATTATTTCAACCTGTAAAATTCTAAATGCAGTTTCTCCTTTGGAACGGAATGTTTTTAGGGTGAAAGAAAATGGTTGTCGGTGGGTGAGAGATCCGGGTTTTTTTGGTTGATCCGGCCAAATCTCATATCCCAGTGTCATTCTAGCAACATGTGACCGGAACATGAAACGAAATTAGGATCATTCGAAAAAAAACACATCAGAACTTTTTTCATGTAAAAACTTTCTATAAGCTTGTAAATCAAATTCTGAGAAAAGTGAGAGAAAATTAACAAAAAGGACACTTTAATCAATGAAAATGTGTTGTTGTTTTTTGTTTTTGTTTTTGTTTTTGTTTTTTGTTTTTTTGTACCAATATTATTAAATAAATTTAGAATAAATTTAAACAGTTTATACCAAAAATCGGGCAGTATTTTCAGAACAACCTAACAAGAAAAAAATAGCAATCTGTGTAGCGGATTTATGAGCTATTTAATTATCTCCGCCAAATTACAAAATATATATCAATTGAGAATTTGTGTACTGAGTTTTTTAAGAATTACGTTTTTGTTGTTGGGACTAAAGAGATGAAGATCTTTTCAAAAATGCGATCAAATCTTTCTTTCTCTCTTTCTCTCTCTCTCTATCTCTGTCTCGCTCTCTGTTCTTTTTTTTAGGCTTCCGTACTTTAAAATTATGACCGCTAGTTTTAGGTAGGGACAAACAAACAAAAAAAAAAGCTTCGTTCATTTACAAGTTTATGTTTACTGGACACTTCACTTCCATTTTTGCTGCTTTGAATGATTATATTTTGTTCATCTATTACAAAGGGACACACACCTATGAATACAGGGGTATAAGGCATGACCACAGTCTGGCGAACCCCACGGTTTTTTCGAAAGAGATGAAAACATACTTTTATGGGTGATTCTCAGCTGATTAAGATTCTAACAACAATCTTCTCAAACAATTAACACAATTCTCTAACCTGTAGCTATAGAATTACCCTAAACAGGTTGACATGCCGTTAAAATGAATCAATTAATCATTAAATGAATCGAAATTACATTTTGATTACAACTTCTAAAAGAATTAATAATGAAAAAATTAAATATTTTAGAAGTTGTTTGTAAAATGTAATTTTGATTCATTTAAAGATTGATTGATTGATTTTAACGACATGTCAACCTGTCCAGGGTAATTCTATTCTTACCTGTCAGAAAATCGTGTTAATTGTATATTCATATCTATATTTTTGTGTGTTAGTTTCTTAAAAGTTTTTTTTGCATGTGATCCTAACCAATACACAGCATGTTTTAAGCATGACTCATGATAAAAGAGCCTAACAAGGACGACCATTCCGGGTCAGAGTGAACGTGAGAGTTATGACTCCTCAGATCTTCCGAATTGAAGTCTCTCACCAGCAGATACAATCAATGTGTTCTAAGACCCGACAACATGACAATCTATTCATTTAAGATAAAGTTATCGGTACTTCCTCACTTCTCTGGTCGTCTTCTATAAGCCCGTCTGACCCCAACCCTTGTGAGGTTCTCTGACCCGTTCTTCTCCAGGTTTATGATGACTCTCCTTCCGGTTTGTTACTACTCTCAGACTAAATCTGGCTCACATAATTAGCTGTTTTCTCTTTTCTTTCCTTTTTTTTTATTTGAATACAGTATCAAGATATTTCTATTTAAAATCCCTACTAAATATAAGCATCCCTGTTTTAGAAAACTCGTTGATAGCATTGTTATATAACATAATGCTGTATTGATAAATTAAAGAGTTCATTTATTGGCAACTGTTGTTGGACATTTTCTGATTTAGATCATTCATTTCTTCGAGATCTGCATTAATCGTGAAAATAAGGTTGGTGATAATGGCAACGAGAAGGCGGATTGTTTTATGGCTTTGATTCCACTCTGTCAGTTATCACACGCTTTATATGCTTATTGGGAGATTATTGGAGAAGAACAAATCAGCTTAAGACTCAAAGGAACACAACTGTGACTTATTTAATTGCATTCCTTAAGATATAATACTATATAATTATGATATTAATGTGTTGGGTCGTGTTAAAGTGTGCATCCCGTAGAGCAATGTTATCATCAATAGGATTTGTCCGTCTGAGGTTTGATTTAGCGATTATAATCTGTCGAAGTCCAAATCCTTGCAAAAGCCAAGTTAAATCATCTTTTTACTTACACGACAATTACTCTGCTAAATCCCAGAACTCAGTAAATATTAGAATTTACGCATTGCTTAAAAGTTCTCGGACGGACTAAGAAGGGAATGACCGAGACTGTTAAAACGCACATGTTACTCTGCCTATTCATCCCACGTATCATTTTTCACTCGGTTTCTTAAGTTCTTCGACTTTTCCAAAACATTTTAAAAGATTAAAAATTATATAATGTGTGTCTGTGTGTGCACCTGTGTGTGTGTGTGGATTGATTGATTGATTTTATAGGCATGTCAACTCGTCAAGGATTATTTTATACTTAGATGTTAGGGAATCAAGTTCACTGTACGTTTATATTGACATTTTTGTGTAGTTGTTTCGTAAGAAGTTTTTTGAACATAGTTAAGTATTCCTATTTTCTTCAATGATTTGCACACAGTTATATGATTTCAAGAATTTTAATCAAATACAAATAATTTGCACACGATTGTATGGTTTCAAGTAATTATCTTTATCTAATAATAATTATTTGTTCATACTCAGTTTTATGCTTTCAAGTAAATCATAATTACCCTTACTTAGTAAACAACAATCGTATTTAGTATCTATTCTTATATTCTATTCTGTCGGTCTGTCTATCTAAATCTGTTCATGTCCGTCGGTTCATATCCATCTTTCCGTCTATCTATCTATCTGTCTATGTTTTTATCTATCCATCTGTCTTTATCTTTTCATATCTATTTATCCGTTTGTCTTTTTAACTAGCCAGTTCGTTATTTGTCTAATTCTATCAGGCTACTTCAACTTGTATAATAGTTTTATATACTACTACTTACTTACTTTGTTATCGACACAAACTTTGAGTAAATCTGGGTATTTGTTAATTATTTACGCACGAAATGTAAGGATTATCCTGTACCAATCAAATATTAAAATAGTAACACGTAGATATTATCTGGTCGCTGTCTACAATTCCCGTCAGCATCTGTTGGCGAACATATACACATTTATTTATTTATTTATTTATTTGTCATTTGGGAAGGAAGAGTTGAATTATGCGGAGAATATAGATATAAACCTGAATTAACAAGTCAAAATTTTATTGACTTATACATAAGAATATATGGTATCTATCTATCTATCTATCTTAGTGAGTTCAAATCTATCTATATATCTATCTATTTATCTGAGTAAACCCAGTCACTCATTAAGCCTGTTCAAATCTTTCTATCGTCTTTGCCGCCATATTTCTCCCCAGACCTGACTTCAAATATCATTCTGCACACATATAACTGCATATCGCATTGTTACTAATATACCAATGGATTTGTAGCACGAGCTCTGGTAGCGACAAGTGAGGATAGATATTGCTCGAATGTAGTCATCTTAAAATACCACATGGGCTAACTGAAAAAGTGAGAAGTAAGACAATGGAGACAAGATATGTTTACTTGATTGATTTTAACAGCACGTCAATCCGTCCGGAGTTATTTTATGCCAAGAGATAAAGGAAATGTGTATGTTTATATTTATATTCTTGTGTAGTTTCTTAATAGTTTTTTTTGGGGGGGTGCAGGCAGTATAAGATATTCTTTTCTAATAAATATAAGATATAAGATATTCTTATTTAATACTAATGCCCGTGGTGTAATGGTTATCGTCGTAGGAAATGGACACGGCGACACGAGTTCAAATCCTGGACGATACTGATTGCATTTCACATAGCACTAATACCCTTGGGAAAGGTATGAATCCAAACATTCTCCCTCCAGCTATGGGTAAATAGTAGGACAGACTGGTTTCTTCAACCTTGGTGAGGCAACTAGACTAGGAGAAGGAAAACTCTGAATTCAAACCAGTTAAACTTCACTTAAAAATTGACCTTGTGTCATATCCTGCCCGAGCGGAGGAGTTGGTAAATATGAATACTAATGATTTACAAAAAGATCTTTTTTACCCATAGATAGGGCTCTAACAGTAATCACCAAATTAGAGTGGACCTGGGAGTAATTTCAATGATTGAGGTACTCTTCATTCTACAGATCTCCAGAACTGGAGCATCATCAAGAGCAGTTTAGTATCGTAGCCAGGACACCCCTTTTTTTTTTTAGATAGAGGGATCTTACTCCTTTCAAGGGGATACAATCAACGTATTCTAAGCCCAGTCGATGTATTTCAAATAAAAAGAAAGATTTTACCCTCATTTATCGTAAGTTGATGTACAGAGATTTGTTCGTTGGTTCGTTCGGAGATTTGTCACGTATTTGTTGTTGAGGTGACTCTGCTGAGAGGCTTGTCGCGCCGACTATCACGGATGAGTGAGCAGCTGCTGCTGCTGCTGCTTTTTGCCTGCTGAATCAAATCAGCCTTTTTTATACAGCACATTGGATGCTCAGATGGGCTTGTTGTGAGTCGCATAGTCTTATTTCTGATTAGTTGGAAATTATTTCTATCTCTCTTTATTTTTCTCTCGCCTTCTTCCAAGTATTGGATGCATGGAGCCGGTTGAATTTCCGCCCGTCTTTGCCACCTGAGTGGTGACCGTCAAGATGAACGCTTCCGTTTCTGATTATTGATATGAATTCCAACTGATTACGACAGATTTGCGCTTCTCTATTGGACAGAATTACTCGAATCTGAACAAAACATGCAAATTTGGCGGGAAATATATTCGTTTGTTCAGATTGATGGGTCGTTGACTGAACTTAGTGGCAAAAAGCAATCCTATTTACCGAATATAATCGTATATAAGTCGAATTTTAAAAATCTAATTTTAAAGTAAAACACTGACGTTAACATTGTACATGATTAATCATTTTGTAAAGTTGAAATTCAAACATCATTGGAAGACTAAGTTGCTTTTAGTCTTTTAATAATGTTTGAATTTCAACCGTTCAAAATTATTAATCATATATAAGTCAATATCCTAAAATAATTAATTCCATCAATTAATGGTCCGTTGATCATAAATCAGTGTTTGACCAATTCATTAGATCGACTGATACACGAATAAATACGGTAGCTACATTACCAATTTCTTTCTATAAATTTATGTATTGCTGCTGTTTATCTCCTCCATTTCTCCCTTCCAAATTAAAATGGAATTACAACGATTTTGTCATAAGAAATAAAAAATTGATTGGTTTATTTGTTTGATGACATATCCATCTTCGTGGGTCATTTAATGCCAAAACCATCCTTGTATAAAAATAGGAATGGTACTGTTTAACCTATCATAGGGAGATAAGTTGTTCATGCCTTTTTCAAGGGTATTAGTCTAAAAGTGAACATGATCGTGTGATTGAAGTTTGAACCCGCTTACTACGATCTCACAGTGTTACACTTTAGGCTCTACGCCACTTGGACCCCCCCACAAAAAAAGAGACCGGATAATCATGATAAAAATACACACCCGTTTTGTCATAGTGACAATAGAAAGAAATAATGGAAATACAAAGTCAATTAGAAAGACAATATTTCTTCGTCTGGGTTTCTCGGAAATAACCGTTACGAAAAGGCTCATGGGAAATTCTGCGAGAAATAGGGATAAAGAAAAAATTCAAATCATTATTGATCATAGTTTTTGAATAATTTGGAAAGTTTTTCCGCGGTAAAAGATTAAAAAGAAAGCTAATTCATCTGTAAACTTTGATATTCTAAAAGGGTTTACGTATTACACTGGTAGGAAAAAACGAGCCGGGGTCGTATTTATAGTTTCACTGAAAAATAGTTTACATAAATGAGAAAAAGAAAAACATTTGATAATCAAATTCATCGAATCCTTTTGACTATCAGATGACTTTAATATGGATTTCTTTTCTTGTAAGTGTGATATCAGTTTCTTACATTGTTCAATAAAAATGCTTTCTCACTCATTCTTAATTGCTTCCCACGGCGTATTTTTCTTTAAAAAAAACACATCTTATTAAATAACTTTCGTTTTTATTATTCTTTAAATGTTTTTAATTGGATTTAAATTTGGACTTTATGCTGGCCAGAACAACATTTATAAAGTGCTTTCAGAAAGCCACTTTTTGTCAATTTAACAGCAATAGGAGGTGCGTTATCACGTTGAAAAATGATGTCTACTTGATTTAACGTAGAAAACAGCTTGTTAATAGTTGGTAGTTATCTTTTCTCAAGAATATCAATGTATTCTTTTGAATTAATATGCTTGTCGCATACAATCAATTCACCAAGACAAAAAACAAAAAACAAAAAACAAAAAAACCCTACCCAAGTGTTATTCTAACATTTCCATGTTTAACTTTTGTTTTTAAAAAATCTGGCGAGAATTTTTCAACTGATCTTCTTAGATCCCGGCACATTTCTATGAAAGGAAAACATTTTCAATCATTTGACGATGTTTCAAACTACTTTGTATCAAAATTACAATATTACAAAATGTCATCTATCCTTGACATTCTTTATTTTTTATTATGAAGGATTCTTAGCACATATTTTTGACATAATTCCATTTTCTTTAAAGCCTTCTTATGATATTTCTTCGTGACAAAATCTTTCAATGACTAGTTTTGAATTTTTAGCAAAGTTTGTCAGAATTTTCCTTCTTCCTCTGAGAGCAACAAATTTTGTTCATTGCATATTGACCTTTGACAGGCCGTGTAAGTTCGTGGATTTCAAAAACAATATGCAGCTGTGTCTTACGGTAAGCAAAAGACTGCAGAAATGCCGCGTGAGTGGGATGCTGGAAGCATGAGTAATCACGTGGTACGAGGGGCGTCCGAAAAATATATGACGACGAAAGTTTTCAACCCCCTGAACAGTAAGCAGTGAGTAGTGGGCATAGAGCAGTTGGCTGAGGAGACACAAGGCATCGGGCCGCTGTGAGTGCTGGCCCTGGGTGGGAGAGTAGACGGCCCTGGGTTGAGAGGTAGATAAAAGTCTAAACGTACAAGACTCGCTAATGTCGAAAGTGAGTATGATTCCAGAAGAATATAAGAGAGTCTAGTGAAGACCTCCATAGTTAATTAATTGATCTGCACCAGCCTCGTGGAAGCAGAATGAAGAAGCATCGAACATGATAAAATGTTTGAAGTCGGCCCAGAGCCAGCCTCATAGAAGCAGAGGAAAAAAGTAAGGTTCTCTGAAGATATCGACCTCAAACTGGTGTAAATCTTAGTGGTTCATGACTCTCTCTCCCTCACGCAACTAATTTCACCACACGATTTGCTAAATAAAAAGAGATATGAATAGTTTTATAAACAAGTGTTATTGTCTTTCCATTCTGCCGGTTTATAACATTCGGTGTCATTTTCAATTTAAACCATAGCTACTTTATTACTGTTAAGTTCTAAAAATTGGGAAAAATTCCAATAGAAATTTCAAACTGATATTTTAAAAGTGTAGCAAAAAACAACCCAGGATTATTCATCTTGCCCGCCAGTATACTCTTTATCATCGAATTGAGAGCACACACTTTTTCCGAAAATTACCCAGACAGGTTTTTTGGCTGAAATCGACGTAGCTAAAGAAAGAAAATCGACAATGCGAGGGAGAAAATGCCGATAAACGATTGTGTGTGTGTGCAAGTATGAGCGCATGCGTGAGAAAGAAAGAAAGAAAGAAAGATAGAAAGAAGGAATAGCAAGATAGCACATACCTATGGAGAACATAAATTCAGATTAAGATTTAGATAAATGACGTAAGGTAATTAGGTCGGAAAATAGTTCCTTTTTTATTCATGTAGGTAATTAGGTCGGAAAATAGTTCCTTTTTTTATCTATGTAAACCTATTGCTTTTTAAAATGTCTTTCATTTCTTTTGTGAATATCTTAATTCTTTTTAGAAAAATCGTATCAGATAAGATGGCCACCAAGTGGAGATTCAATTTACAATGGCAAAGGAGCAATCCGGCCGTTTGGGTGAGAGAATAATATTAGCTTGATTCTTAAGAGCTTTAAGTCTTGACACTACTTGCTTAGTAAAGCTGAGTTTATTGCTTGTCACCTGAAGCATCCTAAAATAGGGAATTTTGACAAGACCAAGCATTTTTTGTAACGGCTACTGTTAAGTTTCGATTGGTGCGTAACTCTTCACTATAAAATGACTCGATGTCAAATCTGATGGAAAGTCGGATGAATATCATCCATACTAGGCGTAAGTAGTTCCTGATTTTATGAGAACTGATATTCAATTTACAATATAAATGATACAACAGAAATGTACCACATTTTTGAAAGAGAAAGACTAATTTTTCCTAGATTATTTTTTTTTTTTGTCCGAAGAACTATTCATTTTGTTTAATTCCACTTTGCTTTGTGTGGGTGGAATCGACCCAGGATTTTGACTTTTGTAAGAAAACCTAAAACCTCAGGAATAACATTCTTTGGCTCACCATCTGGCAAACAAAATGACCTATCCGCTGAGTTCTGATTGCTGTTGACAAATAACGTCTCCGGTTCCGACGGACTTTCGGGTCAGCCATCTCGCATTCATAACGGGTGGTCTTGTTTGTGTACTATGACACCTTAGTCTCAGAGGTCCGCTCCCGTCTCCTAGGTCTTTGCCCGCTTACAGGACAAAGTTTATTGCTCGATACCTGAGACGTCCCATCAAGACAATCCCGACGGGGTCAAGAATCTTTGCACCCGCCGTGTACGAGTCTCGATTCATGCGTAGCTCTCACCATAATACAGTCTCGCGCCATATTCTGACACGGTGGGATGTGAGATAACTTTCGTCTACCGTTTGAGATAGCCTGACGTTAGTCTTTTGTATTTTACTGTTGATTGGTCCTTTTTCGGGAGGCTCCGCATTTGCATGGCCAATCATCATACGCCACAGAATCCCCAATGAGTTTTCCTCATTAGGACTCCTACTCTTTTGAACCTGGGGATAGTGATGTTGCGTAACACAATTGAACGGCTCCTAGAAAATTGAAATTGAATAAATAAATAAATAAATAAATCAGACAGTCTACGAATGGCCAGGCCAAAGCACTCGAGGTATTTAAAGATTACAAGAAAAATTATTGTACGCATGTGTGGAATCGGCGGAAGCGGATGTTTCTACCCCTGACATAAAAGGCGGAAGTGAGAGGACGACTCGTGTCCTTTTGAGAGTCGTTGGCGAGACGTACAGTTGAACACCAGCCACGAAGATGTAAGGAGACGAAAGTTTACGAGGCCCCAATTTTGGGGTTGCATTCCAAAGGCGGCATTAGACTTGACGTGATCCAGCGGACAATAAAGATAATATTGCTGCTAAAAATAGTTTACAAGAATTGGTTTGGTTTGGTTTTATGGCATATCAACCATTGTTGGTTATTTAATGCCAATTCAATTTTTATACGAAAAAACAGTTCTATTTCAAACAATTCAGTTTAGCATAAGTACAGTTTTTTGTTTACACACAAATGTAAAATCAGTTCTATTTCAAACAATTCAGTTTAGCATACAAAAACAGTTCTATTTCAAACAATTTAGCCTAGCATTCAAAAAAGTTCTATTTCAAACAATACAGTTTAGCATAAATACACAGTTTAGTTCTATTTGACCCATAGATAAGACCTTATCAGGTACAACCACTCCGGGTCTGAGTGGACGAGGGAGCGATGGCAATAAAAAGGTACTCTGCATTCCCTAAAGCTCCAGCATTACTGGAGCCTCACCATCAGATTGTTTAGTGTCATATCCACGGCCTTTGTTGGGGAGTCTTACCCCTCTGCAGAGATGTAGTCAGTGTATTCTGCCGCCCCAGCCGACTGGGCCATTTACAAGAATTGTTGATGAAAATAACTTTACTATTTTCCTTCTAATGTTATGTTGCGGGAGATTCGAAAATAGCTGAAGAAGTTTGAAGAGATGAAGAAACTTTCCCCGTCACAAAAGAACAAACATGTTGTAAAAAACAAGTTTAATTTAGATTTTTAGTTTTCTTTCGATCGATATCATAAACAAGAAGAGATGAATCCTCGTGATGTTGTGGCTAATGTGCTGAACGGCAACATCGTAGTCAGTGAGTTCGAACTTCACTCACGCTATTGCGCTCACTTTCGGACTAATACCCTTGGGAAAGGTATGAACCCTCTTATTCCCCCCCCCCTATGAGTGACTAAGTTCCACGGCTTTCTTTCTACAAGGATGGCTTTGGCATTAAATAACCCATCAAGGTTGATATGCCATTAAACAAAGAAACCAAAACAAACAGGAAGATCTTAAAGATTTTTTTTTATTTTTATTTATTTGTTTTTTTGGGAGGGGGTTTTGTTTAATCGATTCATTTTTTTTTTTTAAATGATCTCTTTCTCCCAATTTTGGTGGAGACGATCTCACTTTAGCCCCAAAATATACGCGTCTGTTTCGATTGGCGTTTAAAACACAACTCGACTTATTTGATTCGAACTTTCTTTTAATTCAACAGCCAACAAAGATTCTCAAAATTTCTCAAGGAATAGAGACATGACCTGCCGTTTGCCAATCACACCAACACATTTGTGCGCCACATCCGGCATTACATAAGACTAATACTAAACAGATTTGATATAATTAAATTTATTTACATTTCATTTGCTGCTTTATTTAACTTATTTTTTAATAAAATGTTATTTTTGTTTATTTTCAGAGTTGCAACCCAGTAAAAGAAGGAATGTTAAATGTTCATTTAGTGCCTCACTCCCATGATGATGTTGGATGGTTAAAAACAGTCAACCAGTATTATTATGGAAGTAAGTGGATGAGTATAACATATCAAATAAGAGTGTAAAAGTATTTGATAAGGATAATGGTGGGGGTGGTGGGGGTGGTGATACTCTTACATAATATCCATAAAAAATGACGGGATGATTTACGAAGAAATCAGCACTTTCTCCTTAGTATCAAAGTAGCTATGCGAAATAATGATTAGCGAGCTTGTCTAGCTGAGTAATGAGTTTGATCCTTACTGAGTGCCTTATACTTGTGACTGTGTTGTGCTGAGCAAGGCTAAGTAAAACTATTCTCTTACATTAAAATGGCCGTGTGTCGAATTTCCCTTTGAGGCGAGGAATCACATAGATACTGTACTCTTTTGCTATATATATATCGCATCATCCATAAATAAATGCACTCAACGAATTCTTTCATAAAAAGTTTTATTTTTTCTAATACCAACATCTTATTATTTCTAAAGAAACATTCAAAACGCATATTATTAGGTATTATTTATTACCATACTTTACAATATTGAAACTGAAATGAAAATTTTGTAAATGTAACAATCCAAAATGAAATACACCCGAACACAAAATTATAAATACTGAGAATATTCTCTAACCAAATTTGTAATAAACATCTCCTCACTTATTGAACGAAATGAAATTCTAAAATCAGCATTTCACTCTGTGAAAGTATATTTATCTAAATTCTTTTAAAATCAAATGCTATTTCAATTACATTTATTTGTAGACTGAGTCAAAAATTCAGTTTTCTCTCAACGTTGTCCCTATTGGCAGGGACTAAAACACGCCGACTCTCATCCTCTGCAGAGAGATAAGACTCACTTTACTCTCCACCTAAAAAAACAAACGGCTGGGATGGATTTAACACTAAACAACAAACGATTACGAGACTCCTGTTCTTGAGAGTGTGGAGAGTATGTAGTAACCTATTTGTTCCCATTACTCCCTAGTCAACTCTGACTCGGAGTTCTGTGCCTGTTGAGCCTTTTCAAGTGATAAGCTATAATAAAATCCTTATCTATAATACTACAACGTAATCCAAAATTCATTTCAGAATATAGTTAGTTTACTTGTTTAAACACTAACATGGAACTAAGTAGGAAGAGATTTACCAGTTTAAAATGATTGGAAACGTTATTAAGAGATTGTTTCTTAAAACTTTCATATTGCAATGAAGTATAAAATCTTTACACGTTTAAAATAATTGTGACCTCTATTAATACATTGTCTGTTGAAACATCTATATTACAATGAGGTACGAAGTGTTTGTCTGATAAAATGATTGTGGACCTTATTAATATATAGTCTTAGAAAACTTTTATATTGTGATAAAGCATAAAGTGTTTATACGTTTAAATGATACGCCCTATGACGGGAAAATAAATCAAATAGGGATAAAAGCTACGAGGTAAGAAATCTTTTCTTATGCAGCCCAAATTACTCTAGAAATAATAAGGACACAATATAAATGTTTTTTTGGTAACACAAAAAGAAAACATTTTTTTTAGACAAGACGAACAAAAATGATAAATTAAAAACAATGATAGAATCAAAAAATATGCAAGACACAACGAAAATCATCAAAAGCAGACAACAATAAAAAAATATGCAAGACACAACGAAAATCATCAAAAGCAGACGACAATCAAAAAATATGCAAGACACAACGAAAATCATCAAAAGCAGACGACAATCAAAAAATATGCAAGACACAACGAAAATCATCAAAAGCAGACAACAATCAAAAAATATGCAAGACACAACGAAAATCATCAAAAGCAGACAACAATCAAAAAATATGCAAGACACAACGAAAATCATCAAAAGCAGACAACAATCAAAAAATATGCATGACACAACGAAAATCATCAAAAGCAGACGACAATCAAAAAATATGCAAGACACAACGAAAATCATCAAAAGCAGACAACAATCAAAAAATATGCAAGACATAACGAAAATCATCAAAAGCAGACGACAATCAAAAAATTCAAAAGACACTCTAACCTCATCTAAATTTGGGGAACACACAACGCAAGGAGTTTCAAAATGTAAAAATGAAAGATGTGGAATATGTAATATACTTACAGAAGGAAAATCGTATACCCTCGAAAACCCCAAAATAACATTCATAATAAAAAGAAATCTAAGCTGCAATTCAAAAAACGTAGTCAACATTATCGAATGTTGCAACTGTAAAAAGGTATATAAAGTCTGTGCTGAGACCCTGAACAATAGAGTCTCTTTACATAAAAACAACATTGAATTACCAGAAATTAGAAAACTCCATTTATCAAAACTCCTTCATAAATGTAGTAATGGACACTTTAGAATAATGCTAATATACTAGACTGACGACTACCTGTTACTCGAAATAAGAGAAAAAATTCCATAGATAAATTTAAATCTATTTAACTAACACACACATACACACAAACAGAACCGAACTTCACACACACACACACACACACACACATACACACACACATACACACACACAGAACTGAACTGAACTTCACACACACGCACACACAAACGCAAACATACACACAAAGGCTATCTTAGAATATATCTGTGAAATCAAATACGTTCTCAAATACATGAAACTCAGACAGAAAAACAAAAAACAACAACCCTGAAAATATGTGTGTACAGGTGTGTATATAGATGGAAGTATGTGAAAGCATTCAAATGCACACACACACACACATACACACACACGAAGTACATACTTGTATACATATGCATATGAAAATAAGAATATCTGCAGAGGCCTTGGGTTTTCGCGAACCATTAACTCCAATAGGACATTCAGACACAAATCCTGGTGTTAAAAAAGATCACACCCCTATCGTAACAATCTTCACTATAACAGCAAGAAACAAAAACTACCCTCGCCATTATCAATCTCCTGAAGAAGATCTAAAAGTCTGAAACAAGTGTAAAGCACAAATATATATAATAAAACCTAAATACCAAATTCAGATTCATTTGCGGAACTATTTATCTTAATATTCATGTGTGTGTGTGTGTGTGTGTGTGTGCATTGCTAAACCGTTAAAAGTCCAACTAATGTGGTTTCTTTTTTCTCTATTATAGCCTACAACTATATCCAACAAGCAGACGTCCATTCCATCCTGGAAACAACCAGTCAAAGTTTATTGGCCGATCCTGATAGGCGTTTCATTTTTGTAGAAATGGCCTTCATGGATCAATGGTGGAATGACAAAACTGATTACAAGAAGAAACAAGTCAAGGAATTGATTAATTCAGGCAATACATTGTTGAATTCTTCATTTTTTATTTCCTATCTTCTGCTAAATTATGTCATTGATACACACTGAAAAATGTAGCTTAATCTAACAGACTAATGTAACTTTTAAAATATTCTTCGATAGAAATAGAAAATTGAAAACTTGATTGAACGCTCCTATTAAAGTGTAAATTGTTAGAAAACAAAAACAAAAAAAAAACAAATATTTTCTAATCCAATTTCCAAACAAGTGGCAAAATCTTTGTTCTTAACAACTTCAAACTTTTTCATATCAAAACATTTTATTTCATTTTAGTTTCGGAAACATTCCAAGATTTTGGACTGTCTCTGTACAATGAACAGAAAACCAAGTTTTTTTTTTACTTTTAAAATTGAATTTAGAACAAAAGGATTGAAAAACTGATTCTATATTTGTTTCAAAATTACAGTAACAGCTTTTTTGGGTTTTATTTTTTTTAAGTGTAAATTTGATAATTCAATGAATTCGATTCCCAAAATTTTTGGCATAAAATAAACCTATCTAGGTTTATATGCCGTTAAAATCAATCAATCAATCAATCACACCATGGTGATGCTACTGATTAGAAGTTTAGAAAAATAAACCTTTTAAATGAAAATTGATACTGAATCGTAATATTGTTATTGTGATTGTTCAGCTGGAAAATTGACGATCAACTAAAAATCAAAATTGTTTTTTCCTTCCTTCAGGACGACTTGAAATCGCCCTTGGTGCTTGGGCAATGGCTGATGAAGCTGTGACCCATTATACAGCCCTAATAGAGGAGCACACACGAGGTTTCAAGTTTTTGGAAAATAACTTTGGTGCGTGTGCCCGGCCCCGTATTGGTTGGCAAGTGGACCCCTTTGGTCATTCCAAAGAAGTTGCTGCTCTTTTTGCTCAGGTAAAGCCTTCATCCTATTATTCTCTTTCAATCATCAATCACCAACAATTTCTATCGATTTTTTTTTATCAAACAGTTTAATCGGTCTAATAATATCGAAAATCGATCTACTCATATTACCAGTAATATTATACGATGGGGTGCTGAAACGTTCCTGGTCCGATCAAGAAGCATAAAACACACTGGCTTTTCTACATGTCAACAGTTAAACACACTTAACACATCGTTTATCAAGATTATTTAAACGTTCCAAAAGTCTTTGAAAAACTTTTCAGTAATCCTTTGTACATATAGACTCAATTGCCCCAAAATTAGAGACACAGGTGTACGTTAAATGGTTTCGCCCTCCCCTACTTATTTGAATTGACTTTAATGTCTAATCCTGTTTATATATATATATATATACATATACATATATATATATATATATATATATATATATATATATGATTTGTAAACAGATAGTCAACAGGTAACATTTTTAAACAAGCCAAGGCACATTTGTTTGCAAACAGTTAAATGGTTTCAAGTATTCCTATCTAACAGTAATAATTCTATTCGATATTGATATTAACCACAAGTAAAAGACTGAACAGTTCTATTTGATTCATAAATGGGATTCTTGTCGGGACTACCACTCCAGGCCAGAGTGGACCTGAGAGTAATGGTAATGAGAAGGTACTCCACATTCCCCAAACTCCAAGACTGAAGTCTCATCATCAGATGTTGTTTAAGTTCCTATTCAGGATACAATAAGGAAGGAGGTAGCATAGCTAAGATAGCCATGAAATGTAGACATAGATTTGAACATACCATGCCTGCTGATGTTAGAAAGATGGGCAACCTTGAGAAGCAACAGCTCTTTTTCTAAAGAAACAGTAGCAAGGGTATCACAGGAAGATCTATATCTCAAACAGATAAGTGTGACACAAGGAAACTGAAGGCAACTTCAAAGGATTGAAGAACGGGAATGTTGGTTCCATGCATATATTTACTCAAATCCTTCGTTGCGCGCCGAGTGTAGCACAATTTTTAATTAATGTAAAGCTGGTTTGAACTAAGAGTTTTCTTTCCCCAAGAATAGTCATTTAACCAAAGCTAAAGAACCCAGTCTACGCCACTTTTTATTCTTAACTGTGGGGAGTAGAGTTGGATTCATGTATTTCTCTGAGACAAAGTAAAACGCAAACAGCCTTGTCCAGGTTTTGAACTCGGGTTGCCGAGTCCATTTTCTACGATGATAATCGTTACGCTAATCACGCATCGAAGAGAAACATTGCATCAAAATCCAATGTTAGTGTTGTTCAATACACTCAACAACACACTTTGCATTCGATGAGGTCTGTGATTATTAACCAATCAGAGTACCATCGATTACTATGCTTTACCTGGGCCAGAGAATGTTACCATTGCAACATGATGCCTGTGTCATCTGATCAGATTAATAATGTTTTCAGTTCTTCAGTCTGTGGCTGAGCTTTTGTGTAAAAGTTACAACTATGAATTCCGACTGACAGCCAAATGTTGTGCAAGGTGTTTATGATTTTCTAACGGTATAGAGTACGTGTTATGGTAAAGTTTACAAGGATTATTAATAAGAATAGAGTATCTTTACTGGTGTGTACTGCACAAATCTTGTGGCAGACTATTTGCAACTCTATATTCACCATATTTCTCTCAAGTGGCGTTCCCTTAACCACACTCAGCAAATACAAACATTCCTCGAATATGCCTGAATAGATATATCCAAACAACTACCTTTAGCAGCTCGTAAATTATACCACATGACGTTACTGTTGATATTCAGGTGAATGGAGGAATTATATATTAGTTTTTTTCTAATGGTTAGAATTTTAGTTGAATACCCTTAAGCAGTCATTGGCGTTCATTCTAGATTCAATTCCCTGATTTTCAATGCAATTCTATGTTAAAATCATTTGCATACAAATATGATTTGCATACAAATAATGGAAATAATGTTTTTGTTTGTTGGTTTGTTTATTTTGTTTGTTCTGTTGTTTGTTTGTTTGTTGTTTTTTTTTTTCGTTCTTTTTTGTTTTTATTTTCGTTTTTGTTTTCTCGACAGTTTTCAATATCTTTGATAGAGCCACAATAAAATGGAAATACTGAATATAAATAAAATCGCTTTTAAAATGATTTAAGAACATTTAAAACTGAACAGTTTTCGCAAGCTTTTTCCTAATATATATCTATATATCTCTCTCTATATATATATGTGTGTATGGTTTCTTTTATATATATATATATGTGTGTGTGTGTGTGTATGTGTGTGTGTGTGTGTTTATGTGTGTGCGCGCGCGCGTGTGTGTGTGTGTGTGAGAGAGAGAGAGAGAGAGAGAGTTATTTTAATCCATTTTCTTGTTTGATCTGAGGAAGTCCTGTTAATTTTTTAGAGCATTGATTTATTTAATGCTTTTTAACAGGATGGAAATAAATTCCTTGTCCTAATGCGACCGATTGTTTGGTTTATATATATATATATATATCTATATATATATATATATATATATATATATTAAAATATATCTGACATCGGTGCATAGTCCTGTAGCCTCGTTCGATTTACAGTCCTGAGACACTCTTCCGCTATTTCTATACATTCGACTTGGCACCAACAATCTACTCTACCCTAACCCTAAACCTACCTGCTCGTGATGATCGCTGCTATTAATAAAATTCCTTGATCACAGAAAGAAATTCTTAGCTCAGTAGTACCCTTGTCGTTGTCAATGACCACCGATGGTCGAAAGTACCCGTATTTAGACTTTAACTTTTGACACGTTGGGCAATTTTTAAACTGCTTTCAAACCAAATTGTGACATCTCGTTCACCAACAAGAAAAGCTAAACACCAAATCTTTGTCTGTTAATTTCAATAAAATAGGCCTACAACAGTACATACGAGGTCATTCAATAAATAAAGATAATTTTGCTGAAAGAGTTAGCAATAAGAAGTACTGTTTAGAGTTGCACCTTTTTCAAGGGAATCAATAGTGATGGACAACCCAATCGGCTGGGGTTGTAAAATACGCCTACTGCATCTCTGTAGATGGATAAGACCCACCACCACAACGAGTGTTCTAGATATGACATTAAAGTGCATCTGGTGGTGAGGCTCCAGTGTTGAAACTTTTGGGGAATGTGGAGTTCTCTTTCATTAGTTCATTCTAAACCGGAGTGTGATGTTCAATACAACATTTCTCTTGAAGTTGATGAGCAGAAAAAAAAACCTTGTCCATTGTACAATAATTTGATATGAAACCACATTGACTTTCCAGTATAAGAGAGAGAGATATCCATTTTGTTTGACGATTCAGTAAAAGTTTTGAAAATACTTTATCAACCTCTACAAGCAGGCTTATACCGGTGTATTCTCCACATACGGATTTGAATCCCTTTCCTTTAAACAATGAAATTAAAAGAGCATCAACCCAATCCTGGGAGACAGGAGCACCCAACTAGACGTCTGATATCAGATGATGGATCACAATAGCAAGCTTGTCACCCCCCATATATATATATATGTATATATATATATATATATGTATATATATATATATATATATATGTGTGGATACAGCAACCCAAGTTCAAAGAGAAAAAAAGGAGAGAAATTTTAGAATTAATCTTCTATTGAAGTTTTATGAAATATACGTATACCCAACCCTACCATATGAGCAAGATGTGACACAAGATTAATTTTTAAGCGAAGTTTAATTGTTTGAATTCAGAGTTTACTTTCTAGACTGATAGCCATATAACTGTAGGGAGATTTGTTGGATTCATACCTTTCGCAAGCGTATTAACGCAATGTGAAACACATACAGCCTAGTAAATAGGCTAACACACAAATATATATATATATATCCTGGACAGGATAAATGTATGTTACACTCGGATTCCAGTCCGTTCCGGTCCTCGCAAAAAGTACCGGATAACCCTATGTCCTTCATCTTTTGAACGACTGGCATTTAGCATGTCCAGAAAGAAATATATTTCTCTTATATCAATAATTATTTCGTTACTTACACATGTTTAGGTATGATTATCTGTATCTTTTATTTATTTCAGTTCGGCTACGATGGACTTTTCTTCGGACGACTTGATTATCAAGATAAGGATAAACGAAGATACAATAAAAGTATGGAAATGTTATGGAGAGCAAGTGAGAGCTTGGGTAAGATTTGCTTTGCTTTCTTTCTTTAATGGTATATCAACTTTCGGGGGTTATTTAATGTCAAAGCCATTTCTTTAAAAGAACAGTGACGGTACAATTTAACCATTAGCTGAGGAGGGGGATTAGGGGGTCCATTTCTTTCTCAAGGATATTAGTCCGAAAGTGTACGTAATAGCGCGACTGGGGTTCGAACTTGCTTACTAGGATGTCGCAGTCTAGCTCGTTAGCCACTACCCAACAGGGATATCCCTCCAGCTTAAGTATGATTAGGCTAGATAAAACCTCCAGCAATAATACTCAAAATGATTCCCAACCACAAACCTGTAAACATTATGTAATTGTGCGTGTGTGGGCGCGCGCACAACGGGGGAAGAATATATATATATATATATATATATATATATATATATATATATAGGTTGTTCATATACACTATAAGTAATTTATAGTTATTTATGTAGCGCTGAGCAAAATAACAAAACTTCTTTGAAGAACGACAATGAATTGTTTATTTTCATGACAGAAGTAGACTTGTGTCAGAGCGAGAAAAGGTTAATTTTGGTGATCAGGTAGCAGTGTCGCGAGTAGTAATCCAGTTCTTTAGTGTGTTGCAGGTAGCAGCGTTAGTTCTTTTGTGTGTGTAGCTGGTAGCCGCAGTTATCTTCTTTAGTGGGTATTTGTAGCAACAGTTATCTTCAGTGAAGATCGTCAATGCTGGGTTCCCGAGGCAGGCTACAGGAGAGAGATCTTTCTTCTTTGCTGGTCTTGTGCTCTCTGTTCTGCTGGCCGACTTCCAAAAAAGGGCTAGAAAAAATAGTTCTTGAGATGAAGAAGGAATCAAGGCGCTCTGCCCGCTGATTGGTCAGTGTGTGGCCGAATCGCTTGGCGGGGACATTGATTCGCGGGAGAAAAGAGATCTGTGACTGCTATATATATATATATATATATATATATATATATATATATCAACAGACAAGGTTGACAGGAAGACGACAAAATGGTCGTGATAAGCCAATTAATCTTTGCAACTTTACATTTACAACAGGTGTAGCACTTCAACATTTGAAGTAATGCAACTTGCTAAAAAAAATAAAATAAAATAAAGTAAATAAAATTTTTTAAAAAAGCAGTAAATTATACTTATTGATTAATTTAATGTCCTTTGAAAAAAACGTGTTGAGACATTGTGGAGTCTAAAGATTTCTGCCTTATGGGATTAAAGTACCAGCGGTTTTATAACCTCCTGGTTTCGCTTTTCACCTTATTCCTTGGCACTGTCCAAGAAGTATTAATCTTTTGCATGTGGCATTGTTACTCTAAGCTGATCAATAAATAAAGGTGGGCTAATGTATTCGAGGCAAGAATTTGTGCTATGAATACAAAGTAAACACATGATTTACTCTGATTAGTCATATATTTTAACTCTAACTTCCGGCTAATGTTAACGGTCGGTGCACCAGCTGTTGAAAACGGCGTGTGGAATAGCGTTAATATGATTCTTAATCTATATTACAGTTCTATTTTATGTTAATTTCTATTAATTTCTTAAATATGTTCACCAAACATGAGTTTAAGTTGGAAATGTTGGTGTCAATCTGCAGGACTCATAGCAAGTGGTATATATTGATAAGTAGGAGTATTCTTTCATTGATTGATCACTCTGTGGTAAAAGTTAAGATTTTAGCGCTGCAATATAAGTCAACTCCTCGTTTTGTAGAATTTTTTTCAGACTTAAAATGTCGACTTGCATGTCACCATTTACGGTAATACACACGGACCACACACATGAAAGTCACATACGCACACGTACACACACGTGTGTGGTAATACAAAAAGTTTGGAGAATTTGATTGATTGATTTTAACGTCTTTATTTTATGCCGAGAGGTTAAAGATTCACGTTCATTGTACATTTATATTTACATTTGTGTATGGTTATTTTGCACACAATTATACAAATAAATTGCAGTTGTATGGTTTCATGTATTCCTATCTAATCCTAATAATTAGCAAACAATTATATAATTTCAAATAGTTAATGATAATGGTAATTAGTAAACAATTATAGTTTCATGAAACGATTCTTAATACAAATAATTCACAATTATATGGCATCAAGTATTCTTATCTGATACTTGTAATTTTAAATATATCTACTTGACCCATAGATAGGACTCTTAAAGGTATTACAACTCCAGGTCAGTGTGGAGCTGGGAGTAATGGCACTTCCCTAGATCTCCGGAACTAAGAGTTTACTATCAGATACAGTTTTCTGTCATACGCATGACCTCCTTTTTGATGGAGAGTCTTACCTCTCCGCATGGAATACAGTCAGAGTATTCTAATCTCTGCTAGCAGAGCATTACTTGATCAGTTAAGCGCTCCAAGGTAGACAATATTCTTGGCTTTTCCTTCTAGTACCAGTGTGAAAAAACCACCAAGTTGTCAGAAAACAATAAATACGAGGATCATTAAATAAGTTTCCAGACTTTTTTCGTATGGGCACTTTTATTGATAGTACACACATGAAACTCTAGTGCCCTTTGAAGTAATCTCCTCCGACTGCAATACACTTGTTGTACCGTTCCAAAAACTTCTGGAAGGCCCCATGGAAGTCCTCTTGTGTGAGCGTATCAATGACCTTCGTCACAGCCTCTTTCATCTCCACAATTGTCTCATAACGACAGATTTTGAGCTTAGGAAATAACCAAAAGTCACAGGAAGCAAGATCTGGACTATAGCGAGAGTGAGGAACTGTCTTGATGCCCATCTTGGTCAAATAGTCTATGATGGATGGAGTTGTAGACTGGTGCATTGTCCTGGTGGAAATGCCACTGACCCGATTTGAAGAGTGCTGGCCTCTTCCCAAGGAATCTTTTCCTGAACTCCCTTAAAACCTCAACATAGTAACCCTAACCCTAATCCTTTTGCCAATCAACTTCCTTACTCCTCTCACATCTCTCCTCATCCCTCATATACTCCCTGCCTTTCTTGAATCCGTTATGCCACACAAAAAGTGATGCTCGATTCATGCAAGATGGTCCAAAAGTATTAAGAAGCATTCCATACGTTTCCGTGGCATTTTTCCAAGTTTAAAACAGAACTTTATTGTATATCGTTCTTCTAAAGTGTCAGATTGCATTTTGAAATTCACCAGCTGTGACAGTCCGGCTTTAGTCGGATGTATTCCAATTACTGTTGTAGCTGTTCATTTAAAGCTGAAATCATAAAAATGTTGGCCAGTCATCTCATAAGATGTATAGCAATAACATACTGAATTTTCAAGAATCAACAAATATTTTAAATGCCAGTACAAAAAAGTCTGAAAACTTATTGAATGCACCACGTAATTGTCTTCTTTGGAGCATGGGTGTGTCTGATAGGTGACTCATTGACTGTCACGTGACAGTCCCAGAAATCTATACTAGTTCTCTTTTGCCTCTGTTCTTTGAACAATATAGAGGTTGTCTCCTGCTTTGCCATTATACAATTGAGTCAACATAGCTATGACCATTATCCTGTCCATAACCATCAAGTAAGCCTTTTTTTATTTTAGTACCCCTTCTATATACTGCTTGTTCATAGAAAAATATGTCATATGTCTCGTTGTTGGGAAATGTTTGTGTATTCTTTTCAAAACTACTTTATATTATGTATAACTGAAATATTTCAGTGCGTGTAAATAAGTTTATCTTGTCTCTTCTTCCATTGTCTTCGATATTAGTAATTAAATGGATATACTAATTCTAATTTTGGTTCTTGGTTAGTGGGGACTTGACTAAATATCTTCCCTAGCACCAATTAAACCAATAAAGGTTTCTAACACAAAGCTAAAAAAAAAAAGAATCTGCCAGATTTCAAAACTTTCATTGATTGCGCTTGAGATTTCTTGATGATCATAGCAAAATTTGCAACCAACTGAAATAATGAAAATTTCATTCAATATTTTTCCTATGTGATTTTTAACACACGAAAAAAGTGAACAAAATTTTTATTATTAAAGATAGTGAATTATTTTGAGCAACTTTTTGTGTACAGCAATATCAATAGAATTTTCATAAAATATTCCTGCATCAAAATATTCTTCTGGTTACACCACTTAAACTCCGACGAAACGATTGGAGAAAACCTAGACGGGAACTACACAAATATACTGCATGCTGTTTTGAATAAATTCTGAAAGCATTACTCAACAAAATAATAGCTATACGATCACTTACCTTCCATCTAACAAACCATCAAAGTAAGATGTGTAAGACTGGACACTGCTGGCTAAGTAAAAACGAACTCAAAAGCGATGTACTTTTATGGATTCCTATACGTGTTGACCGACCAACAAAAACATACATCCACTAATTTTGTACAGACACTGAGTGTTGTCTAGAGGACATGCCAACAGTGATGACCGATAGAGACGAATGGCAAAAAAGAGTCGAGAAAACCCCAGATGATGATGATGATGATCTATTTCCATAAAAGCCTTGATGTATTTTGATTTAATTATGAGCTGATTTGGTTAGATTTTCTTTTTTTAATGGCATATCAACCTTCGTCGGTTATTTAATGCCAAGGAAAAGAAAATTGTGATATTATTAAAATCATAGCTGGGATAATAAAGGGTTTTATTAATTTCCCAAAGTCCGAAAATGAATGTAATAGAGCGACTGGAGTTCGAACTCGCTTACCACGATGTTGCAGTCCAGCACTTTAACCATTACGCTCCGTCACATATATGAGATATATGAAATAGTAAATGGATTTCTGAAGCCACATTTGTATCTTTTAATTTCCTCTAATTAAATGCTATCATATTTCAATTTAAGCCGAAGCGTTAAATGATATATTTATGACACACCTTTGAAACTATTTTCTCCATTTTTTTCCGATATAGGTAACAAAGCTAATCTGTTTACTGGTGTACTATTTAACAACTACAATTATCCTGAAGGATTATGTTGGGATAGCTATTGTCGTGCTGAATCAATTGTGGTGAGTTTTTATAACTTTCTTAATACTAAATGTTGCAACTTTTTACCTTTATAAAATTGTCTGTCAATAACTTTCTGAATAGCTAAATTTGCGAGACCATTTATTTTTGTAAATATCGATTGTTGTTATAGGTAGGTGGTGATTGGATGATTCCTTTGAAATACCGCAAAAGTTGCGTAGGTGACGTAACAGGATGTATACCTGTTTCCTAAAGTAAATAGGACAATGTCCCAAAGGAAATGTCGCGTAAGCTGTGTGGGTGGTATAACAAGAGGAGTAAAGTAAACTGGACGCAGGTATTCTTCAGTAGAAGAACCGCGTAAGTTGCGAGAGTGACATGTAAAACAGGAGGCATATTCACGTTCAATGCGTAGGCGAGACGTGTGGCCACAAGGTTGCGTGAGCGTCCGAAAAATCATGTAAACTAGGAAAGATTTCAACCCAGAAGAACAAAGAAGACCGACAAAAGAGCTACTAGACGTTACGCCACTCTGAGCACTGGCCTTGCGTCAGACAGCTCAGAGTTGAGGGGGTTGAGAAAATCCTGAGCTATACGAGACTCATAAAAGTAGAGAAACAAGAAGAAACTAAGATGATTCGGTGCCTTGGAATGGACCGATATCAGACTCGCGAAAGTAGAGAAGTGAGTAGAAACTAAGGTGATTTGATGCCTTGGAGTGGTCCGGTACCAGTCTCCCGAAACCAAAACGAAGAAGAAGTGTTTCACTAAAGATTCGTATCTCGCCCTTGTGTGTACATCTCAGCCGTCTTCGACTCTCTTCCTCACTCAACCATTTCGTACATTTCGAGTAATAAAAGGAAAAGAAAAAAAAAGCCGATTCTATTTTTATACATCAGCGCTTTTGTTATTCTTCCTTTTATACAACTTATTTACTAATACTGTGTGCTGTTTTGAATAAATCCTGAGAGCAGTGCTCTATAAAATAGCTGCTATACGGCCATTTACCTCCCATCTCGAAAACCATTCAAGACGAACTAGACATACAAGGCATTGCTTGTGAACGTACAAGCGATGTTCTCCCATGGACTCCAGCACATGGATACATCAGTGTTAGCTGAACTGGATAAACCTATATTCATCAGCTCTTTTCGGGCACTGAGAGTCCACTAGAGGACTTACCAAGAGTGATAGGGACGGTTGGCGAGACAGAGTCTAAGGAATCAGTGCTGTCCGTACGACTTTGATGATGATGATGATGATGATGATGATGATGATGATGAACATTTGCATGGATATGGCATACCTACTTTTGTTGTAAATAGAGATTGTTTTCCAGTGACAGTTATTTAATATTGTTTTATGACTGTAAAAAGACAAAAACAAAAAAGGAAATAACTGAGAAAAATAAAGAAATTTTAAAAAATCGATCAAGGGAAACAACTTTAGATGTATGATATTAGTTACTTCCCCTTAGTTGATACCATTTGCCCGTTTTATTCTTTAGTCAAGGGAGATAATAAGGATCATTCGAATTAAACATTCAGCAAGCTAAATTTCACACAAACTTAAACAATTTTTTCTTTTTGAAGATAATTTTCATTAACTGAAATCAATTAATTATTTGAATTTATTCCTGATGTGATCCAATTACTATCAATAAATCCTCTTTTTCATCTTTATGTGTTTATATTCCTAAATTTTCCTTTTTATTTTATATTTTTAAATTTTGCATTTTAAAATTTTATGAAAATCAATAAATTTTAAAATAAAATATTTTTAAATTTAAAAATGAGATATTTTCAAATTCAATAAAAATTAATAAATTCTTGAATGAAATATTTTAAAACATAAAAAAAACTAATAAATATTGTATTATAGAATTTTCTGAAGATCAATAAAGTTGGGTTGTTATTTTTCCATACCTTTTTGTTATTTAACTCCTTATTCTTTTATGTTTACTGTAGAAATTCTGAACTAATATGAAATTATCATAAGAATATATTTTGAATTAAAAGAAGTTTCGTCTTAAAGTATTTGGCACAAAATGAAGCTTAAAAATCAACTGTATCAATTTTTAAAAAGTTTTAACATCAATTAGATAATTTTTTGATAAATTTGTATCTTTAAGTTATAAATAGGATTTGATGAAAATATCTTTGATTTCAAATAAAATTTAGAATTTAACAGTTTTTATTGTTTAAATTAAAATTTCTGCAAGTATCTCAAACTTGATATTTATAAGATTTTTTTTTTAAATAGAAAAAGGATTTTACTGATTTTAACAGCACGTCAACCTGTCAAGGATTATTTTATGCCTTGAGGTTAGGTAATCATATTCATCGTGTATTCATATTTACATTTTTTGTGTTGTTGTTTCTTAAGAGAGGTTTTTTTTTTCATGGTCCTATCAAATATGAATAATTCTTAAACAGATCTATTTGATGGAACCTCAATGGATACTACCCCTTACAGTGGACCTGGGAGTAATAGCAATGAAGGGGTACTCCATACTCCCCCCAATCTCTTTCACTGGATCCTTACTATCAGATACAGTTTAGTGTCATACCTAGGACAGCCTTTTTTAAGGTGGGGGGGGGTCTTACCCCTCTGCAAGGTATACTGTCAGTGTATTCTAAGCTCTGATGACTGGACAGAATTAAGAAATGAACAATTTTGTCATATATATTAAATATTTTCTCTGAAGATAAAAATTTGCTCCAAATAAAACTGGAAATCAATTTTTTTATTGGTGAAATTTTAAATAAAAGTTGTTTTTCTTTTAAAAATAAGTAATCATAATGTAATTAACAAACCAGGAAAACTGGTGAATTCTTTAATCAAAGATTTGTGAAACCAAAATCATCCAAATTGTAAAGATTTTTATATGTAATATTTTATTTCATATTTTATGCATTTTGAGCATATAATGAACTTGACTGAATTCTGGGGCTATCTTCATAATATCCAGAAAGATATAATGCTTATGTCTTAATTTCCGTTGATCTAATGAAATATATTCCTCATGTTTATAATTATTCTATGGTTGAATTGCATTACAAATTATATGTATTACAGAAATCTTTTGCTAGTGATTTTATTACAGAAATGCTTTGAAAAAGATTTTATTACAGAAATGCATTGAAAATGAGGCTGAAAAACAAAAAAAAAATTCACTCTTTGCTTCTAAAGAAAAATGTTCTCTTCTTAACAGAATCCAGGTCCTTGAATTCAAATCAGAAATCAGAATTTAGCCATCATGTCATATTTTTATGTCATACTTATTCAAATATTATATTGTGGGATTCCGTCTTTTATATTTTATAATATATCCTTACATTGGAAAGCAAACAAGACAATTCAAACTCAATATATACTTTAATACATCATTTTTATATATTCATGTTATATTACATCAGTTTAAAAAAATAACAACTTCAATACAAAACAAAAAATCTCTTAAATAAACTGCATCCAATGGTGAGGTTCCAGTTCTCCGTTGTCAATGGTCGGGAATTGTCAAGCATTACAAACAAATCATGACTATTTTATGCTGAACGTCAATGTTAATATAAAGATGAAATTAGAATTATTTTATACAAGAAATTCATTGGAAATCAAATTGGGGGATATTCCATGGTGTAGTCGTTTCTGTGCTAAATTGTAACATCATATTAAAACAAAATTTTCCGTCATCAGGAAGTAAATAAAACATTTTTTGATGGAGGAAAACAAGTGTGTGTGTGTGTGTGTGTGTGTGTGTGTGTGTGTGTGTGTGTGTGTGTGTGTGTGTGTTATGAAAGAAATTTCTTTCTTAAGCATAAACAGATTATCTCTTTAGTGTAACATAGTCAACATTGACTTCTACATCAGTGATAGTTATTCATCCGCTTGGAAAACCACAAAAACACAACTTGTTTTATTGTGTTTGAATCTTTCGTTATTCCATTCTCTTTCCATTCAGTCTCAGAAGAAATGGACA
This sequence comes from Sepioteuthis lessoniana, assembly GCA_963585895.1. Lineage (NCBI taxonomy): Eukaryota > Metazoa > Mollusca > Cephalopoda > Myopsida > Loliginidae > Sepioteuthis > Sepioteuthis lessoniana. Next base: position 2,256,221 of record OY757909.1, read on the forward strand.
AGGGCACTATTTCTGCCACTTTAATGGTACCCAAGCCAATACCCAGATGCTAAGATGCTAAATCAAGCATATCATAGCCTACTGGAAGAGACATTGAACTCTGTCAACTCACCTCACCCTTCACTCTTGGCCTTTTTGATAACTTATCGATTCAAACTTTGGTTAGCTTTGTCTACAATGCTATATTAGCTTTGAATTTCTTCTGTTTGTATGAATTTTAATTTTGATTTTAATTTTAATTTCAGGATAGAAAAGAACTGCCTGGTTTTAATGGAGATCAATTTGTTGAGAAATTTTTCCGTGCTGTTATGGATCAGGTAAGATTGATAATTTGTTTTTCGCTTGCATTTAGACAACAGAGCATTGATCATACCTTTCTTCATTAAATGGTCGACTGGTCCAAGACTCCTGATTTACTGCTCGTTTGAGTGGCAGTCATAATTGCAATACTTTGGAGATAGGAATCTCAGTCCTATGGTAACAATCAGTCATACTTTTGGCAAACATTATGTCAATTCTTAAGTATTCTGCTACAACAAATAATTTCAATATATTCGTAAACCAATAAAATTTAGATTCTGATATACAAAACAGAGATTTTCAAATAGACTGACACAAAATTAAAGGGCAACATGTGTTTCAGTTGACTCAAAATAAAATTATATGGGTAAAGTTGGATTACTGTAAATAATAATTCAGTAAATAACAAATTCAAATCAGTAGAAAGTGTTTGTAGTGTAATGGTTATCATCATGGGAAATACACATGGCAACCCAACTACACAAATACACATGGCAACCCAACTTCAAATCCTGAATGAAGCTGCTTGTATTTTCACAGATTGCAAATACACTTTATAAACGAATGCTTCCAACTTCCTACAGCTATGGTTAAATAGTCAGGCATATTGGGCTTTTTAACCTTGATATGGCAACCAATCTAGGAGAAGGAAAACTCTGAATTCCAACCGACTAGACTCCACTAATATTGTCTTTGTGTCACATCTTGTTCAAGTGAAGGAGTTGGTTGATATATATACTGATAAATATGTCTTGGCTTTTAAAATAAGTAGTATATTAACAGATTCATTGTACATAGTGTACGCAGATTAAAAGTAGCAATGTACTTCAAGTGTTGCAGTTTTATTTTCCATCAACATATATATATATATATATATATATATATATATATATATATGTTTATCCTTTCAAAAGAAAAAATTATTTTATTACTTTAATGAATTTTTGGAATTGGAACCATGAAATTACCCCATATAACTAATAATCTATCTATCTATCTATCTATCTCAGTTTTTATCTATCTATCTATCTATCTATCTTAGTCTGTTGCTATCTATTTACTTATTAAGCAGCAAGTAACTTGATCAGTGAGTTGGCCCCTCTTCCATTCTCTCTCTCTCTTTTTTTCTCTCTTTCTCTGCATTACCATACATAACTTACAGAAACAAGATGAAGATGAAAGTTCATCAGACATGGCTTTATTATTTTCAATCTATGCTTATTTAATGAGTCTACAATCCCCAAAAAAGTAAAAACAATAAAATGAAAGTTAAATGAGTTGAAAATAAATATAGAATTTCTAGATTTTTTTGTAATAAGTTAAAATAGTTTAGTATTTAACATTCTGCCAACACTGTTACATCACTAAAAAGAAGGATTTTTGAAATAAGATAAATCTTCGCAGTTTTCCGTTCATATCAGTTAAATGCCTTTAAAATAAATTACAAGATTGTTTTTTGTTAATTATACCATTTTGTAATTTATTTGTTTGTTTTTTGTTTTTTTACTTGACGTCTATTTTGAATGCAAATTTTCTGCTTTTTTTTTCCCTACAGAAAGAAAGTTATGCCACAAAACATATCATGTTCACTATGGGAGCAGATTTCCATTACAGCAATGCAGAAAGTTGGTTTTCAAATTTAGATAAACTTATTAAACTTGTTAATGAAAAGGTAAGACATGATTAGCACCTAAACTATTGATGATTCTAACTGTTTCTATCTATTTATATAGATTTATATCTATTTATGTGTGTAGAAAAGGTAAAACAGAAGAAAAATATGTTTGATGGTTGGTTTATTTGCCAATATGTTATGACTTCAATCTTTTTTTGAATGCAAAAGTGTTTTATGGAAATTATTTTAGTATGAGAAATAATTATAATAGATAAATTTGGATTCCATTAGAAGTCTTCATCAGGGTTTGTAGATCTTGCTATGTTAAAAAAAACAGATTAATACTGGTTGATATGTTCAAATTGCGTTATGTCATGTGATGGAATTTTTTGAAAAGTAAATGACATGTTGTGGTTTGAGAAATGGATTTGTGACGTTTTATTGCTTTAAATGTTTAGAGAAAGGGGAGATAATCTTTAGAGTGAATTTTGGATTCTTTTAATATTATTTTTCTTATTGATGGTGAAATTTGGAAAAAACCTTTTTGTAGTGGTATTGTGTTGTGGTTTGTTATGGAATATGCTTCAGTTCTTCTTTTTTTATTTTTGTCATGAACGAAGGCAAATATGACAGAATTTTCAAAGTCAAAAGTGTGGTCAGTTAAAATGTTATGAGAAATAAAGATTTTGTTGTGTTATCAGTTTTAAAGTCTTTTTTATGTTCATAGATTCTTTTATTCAAATTTTTGCTTATTTATCTCATGTAAAATTTGCTGCAATTTTGGCAATGGGTTTTGTAAACATCTGTGTTCAACAGGGAATCAGTATTTTTGGAGTTGTTCTTTACTATTTGTTTTATTGTTTTTGTTGTGGTTTTTATGCCTACGTGATTTAAGTTCTATTCAATTAGGGTGGTAGTGGAATTTGGGGGTAAAATTATTTGTCTCTTTATAGAGTTGGTATTTGAGTAAGGTTTATTTTTATTCATATAGTGGGATGTATGTTAATGGATATTTATGGCTTTTGATTTGGGATGGTGAATGAAAGATACGAGATATTGTAGTATGGAGAAAGAGTTATGGATGTATTCAAATTCTTCTTTTAGAAATTTGGAGGAGCAGATTCTAAGGGCTCTCCGGTAAAACCTATAAGAATGCCACTTTTTTGTTTTATCGCTTTGGTTTGAATAAAATGTATTTAGTCATTTTTGTTGTTTATCTTGTGGTAAACTTTGAATTCTAATTTATTGTTGTTGTTTATTAGTAAAATGTTCAGGAAAGGTAAGGAATCATTTTTCTCGAGTCTGGATGTGAAATTAATGCTTGGTTCAACTTGACTGAGTTTTTGTATGATTTGAGGAATATTATGTTCTTTGGGGTAAATGATTAAAATATCGTCGATGTATGTAAAGTATTGGATATCATTAGGTAGGATATGTTTGAAAGGTTCCAAAAATTCTAGATAAAGGCAAGCTAGAATGCCACTTAAAGGAAATCCCATGGGGAGACTAAATTTTTGTTGGTATTTAATATTATTATATTTGAAGAAGCATCGGTTGGTGCATAATTCAGTTATTTTAATGAGTTTAGAGATGGATAATGGGAGAGGTTTTTTGATTTTTTCTAGGTGAATTTTCAGTTGGAGATTAAATTTTTTGACAGGTATGTTTATATATAAAGATTAAATGTCAAGACTAACAATGAGTTTATTTTCCATGTTTGGGTTTCTTATTTTGTTGAGGAGATCACCAGAATTTTTTAAATGTGAAGGGTTAATTGTGCCTAATAGAGGTGTCAATATTCTGATTATGAGTTTTGCAATGTATTAAGGAGGTGGTTATACCAGAGATTATTGGGTGTTGAGGTATGTTGTTTTGGGGTGTTTTAGAGAGTCTGTTGATTGTGGGAATACTTGGGTGATAATTTATAAATGTGGACCATTGTTTGTCTTTGAGATTATTTTTTTATAGAATTTGTTGAAGATTTCTATGTTTTTATTGATGTTTTTAAGGAAGGTGAGGGTGTAGATGTTTTGGTCATTAAGTAGGTTGATTAATTTTTTATGGCAATCTACAGTGTCTAAAATGGCAAAAAACATGGAAACCTATTTGTTTCTATCTATCTATCTATCTATCTATGCATATATAAAGTTTGTTTCTATCTATCTATTTATCAATCTTCATTTGTTTCTATCTATCTATCTATCAATATATATATATATATATATATATATATATATATATATATAAAAGAAAAACATTTAAAAATTACTCATATTTTTTGTATTCATATTTCTTTTAGCAGACCTGATATTTTTTAAAATGTTACATCAGCATCTTCAGACAAAGAAATAATGAGAAATTTCAAATGAAAATTTAGAAAACCCCACAAAATTCTGGCCAACCCATCTCCCTAACCCAAATTTCATTTGCTTTTTTTATTACATTTATAAAATCCAGATCATCATTTTTTTTTCCTGACATACAATTTCTCTATAAAGATGTATCAATTGTTTATTCCTTTTTTCTTTTCACCTCATTTTTATATAAAGACAAACTTTTGAACCAAATATATATATATATATATATATATATATATATATATATATATATATGCATACATATATATATATATATATATATATATATATATATATATATATATATACACAAAATTTGTTTCTATCCATCTATTTATCTATCTTTGTTTCTCTCTCTCTCTCTATCTATCTATCTATCTATCTCTGTTTCTTTCATTTCAAAGTAATTTAATTTTCAATGCTACCTTGAAAGACCTTATTTCAATGAACAGTTTATCTCCTTGAATAAAATTTATAAGACAAAACAAGAATATTTTAGTAATTCTTTCCCAAACATATGTTAAATGTGTTGAACAGATTCTTTTCCTGTTTGTGAAAGACTTTTTTATGAATAAAACAATTTTTTTATTTAAATCTATACTGAGTTCAAGTTCTTGTCTTCTTTGTTATCTCCCCTTTAAAACCTCCCAAAAAGACAGCAAAATTCCTATGAGAAGTGCCTTTGAGTAGAAGAAAATTAGTCCTTAGCTATTCCCCTTTTTTTTTTTTATCTACTGTGAGTTTTATGCTCATTATGTTGTTATAAAAGAATTTATTTTTCACCAAATTCTGATAAATAATACATGACTATTCACCTGACATCCTGTTTTGAGAAACGTATAAACATAGGACTTTGTTTTTTATCTGAATTTGGAATCATTTTATAACTGAGCAGCAATCTGGGTTGATAGGCTTTTAAGTTTTCTTTAAATGGGGAAAAATGTCTTTAATCCCATTTTCACAGTTTACACCAATCTTTCTGCAATCTCATTAGATTATAAGCGGTACAGAGATGTCTTGTATCGGATGCACTGAATACATTTTAACCATGAACATAGATTATCATCACAAAATTCTGGCACATCATCTGTGACTATCATTTTGGGTACTCTGTTTCTTCAGAATATTGTTCTCAGTACTTGCTTTACGTTTTTTGCTATTCTTTCAATAACTTTGATTACCTCAGGCCATCCTGAAAATGAGTCTCTAAGTATTAAGAATAAGCTAATATCTTTGATGTATGTATGATCCTGAGGATCATAATCCACGGTTCTGTTTTTGAGGGCCACGAGTAAACTCTGGTCTGTTTAAAAATTTTATTTCAGTATATTTTCGGCATCTTTTAATATAATCTTCCTCTTCTTTCAAATATCCTGGCCTCCAGAATTGCAACTTTAATCTGTTGCCATTATGCCACAATGGACATCATCATGTACACTTTTTAATGTTTTTTTTAGAGTTTGTACCATTAAGCAATTGCTCCATATATTTCTAATTATTCTTTCTAGTATCTTGCTTAATATAGGGTTTTGCTTTGTTTCTGTTCTGAATTGATTTGAGCACAAAACCCCCATTTCCACCGAGTGTAGTATTTTGTTTTAGTGCATGTTCATGATTTTCTACTTTTTCATAACCAAACTCAACTTCCGATGAAATAAAGCATCTACTTGTGTTCTCTTTCAGGTACATTATGTCAAATTAAATGCCATAGGTTTAAATGCCCATCTCAAAATTTTCAATGATTAACTCTCGACAATTCTTTTCTGGGATTACATATAAATTCTAACAGTTTGTGATCTGACTTTAATAAAAATTTCTGTTCATATAAAAAGTTTCATATCTTTTCAGTGTTGATCGCTATTGCTAGTGCTTCTTTTTCAATATTCAAGTAGTTTATTTTTGCGGCTATTAACTTTCTTGATAGATATATTACTTGGTGACTCTTTCTTGTAAGATGATTGTATTTTTATTCACATCTCTAGTTAGCATTACTTCTTTCTGATGATCAAAGATTTTTATCATTTTTTGTTTTTGCTTTGGATTTTTTTCTTTTTGCTTTTTTTTTTGTGTTTTTTTGACTGTTCTTTTTTCTTATATTTTTGTTTCCTTTTTTGTTTCCTTTTGTTTTGGTTTGTTTTGTTTTTTTGTTTTTTGTTTGTGCCTTTTTGACTGTTTTTTTTTTTGTTTTGTTTTTGTTTCATTTTTTGTTTCATTTTTGTTTCATTTTTTGTTTCGCTTTGCTTTGTTTTTTTTTTTTGTTTGTGCCTTTTTGACTGTTTCAAAGGCTGTAGTTTGTCTTTGCATTCATTTAAACTCCACATCCTTTTTGTGTAACTTTGCAAATGGTTCTATCAGGTCAGTGTATCCAGGTAGATACTTACTATAAAAATTTGTTTATCCCAAAAATGACTCCAATTCCTTTTTGCTTCTTGGTGTAGACATTTCTTCTGTTTTCTTGGTGATTTTCCATTCTTTGATATTCTATATTCTAAATAGGATGTCTTATCGCCATTAAGTTCGCATTTGCCTTTCTTTATGGTCATTGCCTGCTTTCTTTAACTTCCTCAAAATTTGCTCCATTTTCTGTTCTTCTTCAGTGAACACCCCCCCCCACACACACACATATCTGGATTTATTGTGATATATTTTATTTTTCCTGAGAAATTTTTTCAAATACAGTTTGAAAAATATGGCAGATAAATTCACCAAAATGAGCCAATCGGGGAGTTCATGGTGATGATTTCCTTGAATTTCTCATCAATTTCAATCTGGTTTTATGTTGCAAAATATTTCATTCTTGCTAATTCACGGATCATGGTTTCAATATTTGGCAACCGAAATGAATCTGAGCATATCTCGTGAGTAACCCTTATCTTGTAATCCTTACATATTCTTAAATCCCTTCAGGATTTCTTATGGCTGCAATCAGAGAAGCCCAATAGCCACCACCTTGAGGAGTTTTTCCAATATTCTTTGCTGTTTCATTTTTTTGAAAATTCAGCCACTACCTTAAGTAGTTAATAAATTAATATCTTTCTCGATTCCTCATGGGCTGAGTGATGGTTTTCCTTTAAATGAATGCTTGCCCTGGAACCTCTAAACAATCTTATGTTATTTTCTTCTGCTTTTATAGAATAAATGAGTTTTATGACATCTACTTTCAACATATCAATTCTTAATTGTCTAAGATCTTTATAGAATCCTACTACCATATCTAGAATCATTTCAAAGTACTTATTTGTTTCCAATATCCTTTCAAAAATGTCCATAACTTTAATTACAGTTCTGTCAAATTGTTTCAACCGGAGATTGCTCTTCTCTATTTTGGTTGGCCCATTTTATTCAAGAAGTTTCTTGGTACTAAAGTGACATCACTTCCCATGTTCAATTGCTTGGGAAAATATATGCCATTCAACTTTTTAATTTTTCTCTTGTCTTGGACGACGTATTTATTGCAAATATTCTGGCATTTTCTGTTGAAGAGTCTTCTACTCTTTCTATTCTTCTTTTGCAATTGCATGCCACCTGAAAATGATCTTTCTTTTTGCAATTTGAACATATTTTTCCCAGATCACTATAAATACTTAAAGAATCTTCACATTAACTGGTCGACATTTAAGTTATATGGAATAAAGATTAAATAAAGCAATTACCTTGTTCCTCTTTTATTACAAAGAAATAATTTTTAAAGAGTTTTTAAAAGAGTTATTTAAGTTTCTTTAGAAGATTTATATCTTTTGTGAATTAAAACAAAAGACATAAAACTTCCAGAGAAACTTTAAAATAACCTTTTTTTTTTTATTAATCTCCTTTTCAGACATTGACTAGTCGTAATGGTATGTCAACTTATTTAAGGTTATTCAGCATAGAATTGTGAACATTTGTATATAATATTTTTGGATATGCCCAGATGTTATATTCCAGCATAGTAACTGCTTTATTTATTAATAAACACGGTAGGCTACATCAAAGTCTTGACTACATTGTTAATCTACTGTATTGCATTGATTTTTATTGCATCACAGAAGTTTTGAAAATATAAATGTTTGAATGTTTTCTTTTTAAGTCATTTGATGTCGAAGAAATATTTTTGTAGGCAAGCATAGCCAAAAGTTTGAAATCATTTCTTACATGCTGGTAATAATAATGTTTTTATCTGTAATAACAAATAAAAACATCTTTTTGTGGTTAAAAATCAGGGGTTGTTTATTGGCTGAAGTTGTAAATTACTTAAGTATATATAATTCAGTTGCTGATTTTTTCTTTCAAATTTTTTTTTTTTAAGTAAAAAAGATTTCATATTGTAACACTTTCTCTCCTGATTTCTAAATCTTGTTGAATTTCTTGTCATTACAGCAAAAGGAAAACAGTACAATCAATGCTCTTTATTCGACTCCATCTTGTTATTTATATCACTTGAACCAAGCGAATAAAACATGGCCCGAGAAAAATGATGACTTCTTTCCTTATGCACATAAACCAAATGCTTTCTGGACTGGTTATTACACAAGTCGAGCAGCTTTCAAAAGATACGTCAGAGAGAGCAACAATATACTTCAGGTAAGTCAGTTGTTGATGGCCCAGGTTAAAAGTATTGTCAGGTTAACCCAAAGCCAAACGTTTTTTAGACTTTATTGTTATAAAGCAGAGATATCATTTGTGTATAAAAAAAGTTTTGGTAAATTGACCAAAGCCTGGCTCATTTACCAAAACATTTATCCAAGAAGAACTGAAAAAAGTTGTGAGGGAGTAGAAAATACTTACAAGTTAAAGAAATTTGCTAAGTTTCTATTTATATGTGTAGGGATACAATAATTCACATTCTTAGAGAATTGGCATGTCCATTAGGAGCTTCTTTGGGTATAACATGACAGTCAGAAACCCAATCTCAACCTCTTTTCATCTCTGGTCTTTGACCTATAAAATCATTGTCACTGACCCTGCCAGGGAATGTCATAGGGCTATATTATGTACACTCATCAAGCCTTTTCCTTCTCAGATGTTGTCTCCTACCTTTTGTTCATTGAACTGCAAAGACACAGGAAATGTTCATTTCTGCCTGAAATAAAGATATTTTGGGAGGCATACAGATATATGCATTCTTTTCATTGGGTTATTTAAAAAAAAAATTGGGTTTGTTTTAAGTTGTTTTTTTTAATTGGTTGTGATCTCTAAAATATAAAAAATGAACATTTTGTTCATTGAAACCTAAAAAATATAAAAATGAAATTCTTCTAAAAAACAGTGCGCCAATCATAACTTAATGAGTTTCAAGAGAATCAAGTGTAGAAAACATCGGATAAGTATATAGCATTGTAGCAGAAGGAATTTTGGTTTGACGAGCAATTTAATTCGACGCATAATTTCACCCAATCAGGATGACTTATCCTATTCAGCCTAGATCTCTTTTTCCGGGCAGCAGAAATTGGGTAAGCTACCAAACACAGTCTCTTTGGCTGGAGAATGCCGTCCAGTGCAGATGTCCCACTGGCTGTTCTTCAATAGCAGCAGCAGCATGGACACATGAGTGAACCTATCTAATTTATGGATTCCTTGCGTCTATATCTTTTAGACCAAGGAATCCCAGTTGAATATGAATTAGATACATTCAATACGCCACCACAGGAACAACTTTATGTCACCCCCAAAATTGGTTATGTCGATGTGATGCCTAATCCTGCTCTCGACACCTAGCTGTCAATTCACATCTGGGCAACTTTAATGGAGACAAGGCATGCCTCTCCCCAAATCACCAGACACACAAAACTCAAGGTGACTCCAAAGTTTATTTCCTCCAACGGCAAACAAGACTTTCGCTAAACTATGGCGAACACCATCCCTCGCACGTCTGACAATATGTGCTGCCTTCTCAACTTTCTCATAACTCCATTTCGTCTCCTTACTCACTACGAGACTTGCAGCACAAACGTAAACAACATATTCCATGCTGCAAATAAAAACTATTCCTAAAAACATTTCGACTTCGTACATCTTGAAGCTTCTCCTTCATATACCCAATAAGCTTTAGCAAGAGCCTTACAAACTTAGCGAGGAAACAACTCAACATAAACACACACACACACATTACACCATCTTCCTCACTAAAAACAAAATTTTCCCTCATTAAAAATTACAATAAAACCTCAGGCTAAAGTATAATTTTGTTTTTGGGTTTGTTAAATTTTTTTTTATTAATGACATATAATCTTTGAGTGTTATCCAAATCCATCCTAGTAGAAGAACAGCAGTGATACTATTTAACTCCTAACTCGTGAATCAGTGGGGGGTCATATCTTTCCTGAGAGTATTAGTCTAAAAGTGAAGATAATAGTACAATTGGAGTTTGAACTTGCATTCTTGGAGGTTGCAGTCCAGCACTTTAACCATTATGCCCCCTACCCCATTCACACCAGAATATAATGACTGTTTGATTATGTCTTTTAGCATTTTTCATTTTGGATTGTATTTCCTTTCATCTTAATTCTAGTTATTTCATGAATTCTTTGATATGTTTCAGCCAATTCTGTGGTTTAATTGTGGTGCAAATTTAAGAGAAAGTTTAAAACAATCTGGTGAACAACAACGATGATGATGATGATGATAAAACTGGTTGATATACACACAACACTATTAACATTTAATAAATTAAAACAAGTAACTATCATGTCATTATCTTTAGGTGTACATCATTCAGGTGAATAGAGGTTTAATTTTCTTATGGGATGTGTGTTTGTGCATGAGTTGAGCAGCCAATTACACTAAATGGTTCAAACCAAAAGATGCAAAGGTCTTTTATTTCTGCTGCTGCTGCTACTATCCTATATGTGTTTAAACAACACTTGCTTTTCATCAAAACTATTCTGACTATCAATCTATGGCAGGAGATAAGAGAAAATTAATAAGTTTCTGATAAAATTTAAACATTGATCACTTAACTTCTGATCTATTGGTAGCTGTTTTTCTAATTGAGCTACCATAACTTTTACAGATGATAAATTTAATCTAACACCTAAATTTATTCTCTGCTTTTCTCCAACTGATCAGTGTCATATATGTTTGTTTTTTTTCAGATAATTAAAATGTAAAATTCCCTTATATTTTAACATGAAGATTATAGAATCTGATCAATCACCCATTTTATTTCAGCCCTGTGCCTGAAAGGGAAAGTTTTAATTTACGCATTTTAATACCAATAAATAAGGTTAAGAGTAATATTTTCTTCTCAGTTGGAATATGGCTGCCAACAATTATAGATAGTTTTTTTTCATGTCTATGGCTTTGTAAAATGAATAAGTTGAATTAAGAGTTTGGTTTGGTTTGGTTTTATGGCATATCAACCATTGTTGGTTATTTAATGCCAAATCCGTTTTTATACATATAAACAGTTTTATTTCAACTAATTCAGTATAACATAAGTACACAGTTTAAATGTCAAAACAGTTCTATTTTAAACAATTCAGTTTAGCATAAGTATGCTGTTTAGTTCTATTTGACCCAGTGATAGGATCCTATCAGGTGCTACCACTCCAGGCCAGAGTGGACCTGGGAGCGATGGCTTATAAAGGGGTACTCAGCATTCCCCAAAGCTCCAGATTGTTTAGTGTCAGGACACTTGTTGGGTTAGTCTTACCCCTCTGCAGAGATGCAGTCGGCATATTCACTAGTCCCAGCTGACTTGACCCTTAAATTAAGAATCAAGCCAAAGAGAAAAGCAAAGAACAAAAAGGAGAGATTTTCTTTTTTATAAAGAATATTATTACTTTTTATAAACAATGTTTATTCATCAACATTACGAGAGTGAGTCATTAGTTTTGCAATATTTTGGTAATATGAAGCACAATTTGGCAGCTCTGAATGTTTTGCCAAAGTCATGAAAGTGATGAACCACACTGGACTGTTAGTTTCCAAACTCACATAATGTTTTTCAAGTGCTGCTGCTCAAAACAGTAATTAACATGAATTTTTCTTCAGTAATATTTGATGAATTACTTGGAGTTTAATTCCTATAAGTTTTACAAATATTTGAAGAGCTTATCTTTTTGCTTTTTATTTTTCAGGCTTGCAAACAAGTGAACGCTTTGGCAAAGTTACGAAAAAACAAATTGGTTGATAAACTTTGTAAGTAATTATTCGCATTTCAACTCCAAATTATGAAAAATAAGAAAATGACGATTCCGTTAGATGTTTGTAAGACAATCTCAGTCGATTAGAGAGATTATTTCTTGCCCTGTCAGCAGGGCTTAAAATACATTGCAGAGACATGACCTCCCCAACTAAATAAAGAAAAAGAGGAAGGAGAATTAAAACCAACATTCTTCCCTATGTATTTACCCAACCCCTCTGCCACAGACAAGATGTAATACAAAGTCAATTCTTAATCAGTGTAAAGCTGATTTGGGTTGGGTTTGGGTTTCTTTGTTTAATGGCATATGAACCTTCGTGAGTTATTTAATGCCAAAGGCATACTTTGGGAAGAACAGCAGTGGTGCTATTTAACCCATAGCGGGGAGGATAGGGGGGGTTCATACCTTTCCCAAGGGTATTTGTCCAAAAGTGAACATAATAGCGCGACTGGAGTTCAAACTCATTTACTACGATTCCGCTGACCAACTCTTTAACCATTACAGCATGAGGGCACCCCCACCGCCAAGCTGATTTAAATTCAGAGTTTTCCTTGAATTTATCCCAAATGAATTACCACCAAGGAAAACATAAACAGCTTCATCTGGGATTTGCACTCAAGTCATTCTGATATCATATTTATTCATTATTGACACTGTATATTATAAATCATAGAAAATCAATATATTTAAAATCTGAAATTTTGTCTGAATATGTATTTATACATCTTCTTCACATGGCAAAATGGTTAATCTTTAAGCAGAGTTTAACTGGTTTGAATTCAGAGTTTTCACTCTCCGAGACTGGTTACCATACCAAAATTAAAGAGTCAGTCTGCCCTACTATTTACCCATAACTGGGGGGAGAATATTTGGATGCATACTTTTCCCAGGAATATTAGTGCTATGTGAAATACAATTAGCTTTGTTCAGGATTTGAACTCCAGACACTGATTCCATTTCGTACAACAATTACTGTTCCACCTAAACCACTGCCAAATAACCTGAGAAGAGGAAGGATTCCTGAATACCAAACAACAAAAGTTATTTGCAACAAATGTTTTTTCTTTTTGCTTTTGTAATTGGACCAATCTAGTCTGACATAGAAAAAAAATTGAAATTTTATAATAGGATTAAAATATATCATATTAAGGGATTATATTCAATTAGATGAACATATCATATTAAGGAATTATATTTGATGGGATGAATATATATCATATTCAGAGCAGCTATGTGAGGATATAGGATGTAGTCCTGAAGACCTGCCAGAGGCGCTGAACGATAGGGAAAAGTGGCGAGAGAGGGTCAGGAATATCCATGCTAGCGGCACGACATGATGATGATGATGAGATCAAGGGATTAAGTAAGTAAATTTGGCGACCCTAGTTGAGGGTGACACAAAGGCTCCCTTTTTGATAGCTATGACACCTAGGTACAGGGGAGGGTACTACTCCTTTCCTTGGGTTGCTCCACTTTACCCTTGATTCTTACCTTATAATGCTGAGTGTTTAGCAAGGAAGCATCAAGTACCATTTTTGAGTCTATGGTATGACTCAACCTGGGATTGAACCCAGGTCTCCCAGGCCATTGACAAACACTCTAACCATCATGCCAATGTTTGGGATAAACATATATTCTGGGATTATATTTAATGGGATAAACATATAATATTCGGGGAATATATTTAATCGGATTAAAACATTTTATATTCAGGAATTAAGATTTTCATTATTTTTAAAGGATCAGCTCTTTCTGAAAATCATCAATTTGGGCAATGTGTCTGCAATGGCTATCAAGTGAGTCTTCTGGACCATTGATTTTGTAGTAAATTTAGGCCTCTCACAATTGTATCTTTGTATTAGACTAAAGTAAGCTTTTTAAATGCTCACTTTTTAAATACTTGTTTAATGCATAAGATTTATTCCAAATTTGTTTCCGCAGATTAAAGAAATAAGAAAAGATATTCACAGATACACAAATGTATGTAGATACATTGATTTATACTGAGTGCAACAGAAATACCTCCCATATTTTATACTCTGTCATCTGTGTGGTGAAAGTAAGCATACACAAGTGATAATGGTAGCTCCATCTTCCAAATATCTTACCATTTTTTTTTTCTTAGACACTTTTTTCTTAAGACACAATTACAATTGTGGCTTAGAATGGTACACACCTCACAGTTACTGTTAAAAAGTTTTTTAGAGAACAGTGAATCAGTAATTGCAACACAGAACTTTTGGTGCTCATTACATATTATGTTAAAATGATGCTGTTCTGGATAGAAGAATTGATACTGGTATGGGTTGAAAATTTTAATTGGAACAGCATCATTCAGATGTAACATGAAAAATTTTCAACAGCAAATGCACCATGTGTATCGATCCAAGCCATAAACTGCAACTTTTTATATCTGAAAAATATGATAAGACAGTTAGATGGAGCTACCATTACCAGTTGCCTACTTCACTTGCACTACAAAGGTAAACAGTTCAAAATGTGGGGAGTATTTCTATCACATCCTGTCAGTACAAGACTAACCTTTCTCTTTGTTCTTTATTTCAGGGAAAGAATTTTCAATTGTACAGCATCATGATGCAATTACGTGAGTAAAAAACAAATATAAATAAATATTGAAAGTTTAAATATACATCTTATAGGGACTTGAGATTTACTTTGTAGATCTATTTTATAGGGATTATGTATATAGCCAAATTCTCCACCACTTGCAGGATGTGACATAAGGTCAATTTTTAGTAAAGTAAAACTGGTTTGAATTGACAGTATCATTCATCAACTTGATGCCTAACCAAGATGAGAGATCTCAGTCTGCCCTACTATTTACCCATAACTGGAGAGGGAGATTATTTTATTGGGATTTTACATCTATTCCTTGTAGACTGGTCACCAGTAGAATTTATCTGCAATATTAAAAACATGTTACCTCTATTTAGAATTATAATTATCATATTTTGTCTGTTACATTTGTATTAATTCCTGACCATTAACAATCCCTTTATTCCTGATTTTTAATGTATTTCTGTGTTCAAGTAATTTTCAATGTATTTACGATATACATATAATAGCTGTATTGTGTCACTAACACTTGCATTCATTCAAAATATTGAATTTGATTTTGGTGACATTTCGATGTTGATTTACATCATCAGAACATTTCCAAGTTTATTCAGACTCTTATCATTAATCTTTAAATTTTCATTGTTTTTCTTCATTCACAATATGAAATGATATGATATGCCAATATGATATGCCAATATGATATGCCAATTGCGTATCAACAAGAAAAAAAAGCAGACATATGAATTGTTAGATCTCTCAATTATTTTTCTTTTAATTTGAGTCATACAAGAAATAATCTAATTCAAGAATCAAGATTTTAAATTGTATGCTAATTTCTTGAGATGGATATGTTCTTAAAAATTAATTCTATTCTAATTCCTACGAGTAAAATATCTGACGCTATTAAAAGTGAAAAACATTCTTTGTGAGATCATTTCTTGTATTTAAAAGAATACTTGATGACCCATGGATACAGGGTCAGTTTTAAACCAACAAAACAGATTTGTTCAAATTGGACTGTGCGCACATGTGAAAGAAGTTTTTCAACACTAAAACTGATTAAAAAATATGTTTGGCCAACAATTTCACAAGAGTGACTAAATAATTTGGTGATGCTATCTCTAGAAAATGACATGACAAAAACCATTAACTTTGAAATGATTTTATAAGATAGAGGACCCAACTGACAATTTTATCATTGGGTCTTGCACTTGTTTTTTTATTGGTTTCAGTTTGATCTCTTCATTTAAATGGCATATCAACCTTTGTGGGTTATTGAATGTTAAAGCAACCCTTGTAGAAAAACATTGGTGATAATATTTCACCCATAGCTGGGGGGGGGTAAGAGGATTAATTACTTTCCTAATTGGTTGGGTTGGGTTGGGTTTTATGGCATAGCAACTATTGTAGGTTATTTAATGCCAAATCCTGTTTATACATATATATATTGAATATATATAGGATTTGTTGACACATTTTGTTGGTAATATTCTTAAATGAGTCTCAGCTCTTTTTTGCATACATTTCAAAAAAGTATGGCCATACTTCAGTCACAATTTAACATCAGTCATTTGTTTGGACACAGTTTGTTCTATTTGACCCATTGATAGGACCCTATTTGGTGCTACAATTCTGGGTCAGACCTGGAAGCAATCACAATGAAGGGGTACTCCACATTTCCCAAATCTCCAAGACTGGAGCCTTAACATCAGTTTGCTTAATGTCATATTCAGGACACTCACTGTTGTCTTACCCCACTGCAGAGATGCGGTCTGTGTATTCTACAACCCCAATCGACTGAGCTGATACCTTTCCGAAGGGGCATATGTCCAAAAGTAAATGTAAGAGTACAACTTGAATTCAAACTTGCTTACTAAAATGTCACATTAATCTATATTCTGTAGGAACTCCACCACTTTCTGTAGAATAGAGGGCACCACTAACATTTTTCTCACTGGGTTCCTCATTTCCTAGCACCAGGATTTCCATTGTAACAACAGTTCATGATGTTATTGGTACTTCTATTTAGGAAACCTTAAAGGATTTTAATTAACATTTCAAACTTATCCAAATTGTACCCAGAATTTGTGTGTTTTAAAAAATGACATTCAGTGCGTATGCAGACTTCACAAAATTTGCATTCAGCATCAAATTTTTAAGGGAATTGCTTTATCTTCTAAGTTATACATTTTAAATATGTCGCACTAATAAAAAATATTATGATGACATTATTTTTACTGGTTTAAAGTTACATAAATACAAACATCTATAATACATTCCGCTTATTGCTTGTCAACCTTCCTATGTGTATAAGAACATCCTGTTTTTAGATAAGATTATTCAGCTTCTTTCTTTCTTTCTCACTGAAACAAAGGACAGACTTCGTAAGATCATAACAACATCAGCTTACATCATTTTTAGATAAGATTATTCAGCTTATTTCTTTCTTTCTTTCTTTCTTTCTTTCTTTCTTTCTCACTGAAGCAGATGGACTGTATTTGTATGATCATAATAACAGAAGCTTACAACATCTTTAGATAAGATTATTTATCTTCTTTCTTTCTTTCTTTCTCACTGAAGTAAAGGACTGTATTTTTATGATCATAATAACAGAGGCTTACATCATCTTTGATGTGGACATCTCCACCCTAAAAGGTGGGCCTTTGAAACTAGTGGACAAGTTCACCTACCTTGGAAGCAGGGTCTCATCAACCAAGAAAAATATCAACTTGTGACCAGCAAAGGCATGGACAGATATTGATAGGCTATCGGTAATATGGAAATCAGACCTGACTGATAAAATAAAACACAGGTTTTACGAAGTAGTAGTCATGTCAATTCTGCTATTTGGATGCACTACATGGATGGTAACTAAACGTATGGAGAAAAAGCTTGACAGCAATTACACAAGAATGCTGCAAGCAATATTGAACAAGTCCTGGAAGCAACACTCCACAAGGCAGCAGCTGTACAGCCACTTACCACCCATCAAGAAAACTATCCAAGTTAGACCAACCAGATATGTGGAACACAGCTGGAGAAATAGGAACAAACTCATGACATACTCGTGTGGACCTCTTCGCATAGATGAGCAAAGACAGGATGACCAGCAAGAACCTACACACAACACCTCTGTGCCGATACAGGATGTAGCCTTGAAGACCAATCGAAAGTGATGGACGATAGAGAAGGGTGGTAGGAGAGGGGCAGGTATATCCATGCTGGTGGCGCAGCATCATCATGATAATGACATCATTTTTAGATAAGATTATTCAGCTCCTTTTTTTTATTTCTCTCTTTCCTTCTCACGGAAACAAAAGACAGCATTTGTAGGATCATAAAAACAGAAGCTTATATCATTTTTAGGGTCGAGCAGGTCATTCCTTGCAATATTTAAAATCCCATTCATTGTGTTTAATCTCAGTATTTTTGCTTTCCACCTGTCTCTTAATATCTATCACTACTTTATGCCTTCTTCGAGTCTCATTGGGTGCCCCTTTCATATGGCCTTGTGCCACATCTAAGCAAAAAGCTTAGTAAATTACCACTACTTTATGCCTTCTCTCTTTCTCTATTTCTCTCTCTTTCTCTCTCTCTTTCACAACATTTGCCTTCTTTCTTTCTTTCTTTCTTTCTTTCATGCCTTAATCACCCTTGTTTTAAATAATAATTGGCTAAGAAAGGTTTTATATATGTCTTATAAGAGACATACAATTCAACATGACATTAACAAAGGAGACCATCAACACATTATTTTATCTTTTCATTTCTGCTTTTTTTCCTCTTTCATCATGAATAATTCCAGACTTATTGCAAAAAATAAATTTTCTAAATTGTAAGTATATAAATACATCTACATATATATATGTGTGGGGAGATATAGATGTTGTTTGTGCATATGACATTTGTTAGTATGGTCAAATTTTCACATTTACCAGTGGATCACCTTTCCCACCCAGTCATGTCGAGTCTTGTATTCCTTTTGTGCAAGATTGCTGCATTCAATTATTATGTAATTAGCCATTTTATTTCTGTCTCTACATACCTAATATTAACCATTCTGTAGCGTATAATCAATCTCTACTTTCATATAATTAATCCTTATAGCATAATCATTATTTTACTCTTTTGAGAGTTTTCCTCACCAACATTTGCTGATGGTTTTGTCATTGGACTTTGAATGATAGCAAGTTTCCTCAAGTCTCCAGGACTCTTCTCAGTATTCTGGCTGATCTTAGTAATGCTGTCATTTGGGTGGTCTCCGTTCATCTTCTTATTTCCAAGTCCTCCAGACCCTTTATCAATCCTTTGGTGACTGTACCGAGTGCACCAATTACAATTGATATCACCGTTACTTTCATGTTCCACAGTTTTTTCAGTTCTCCAGCAAACTCTAGGTATTTATCTTTCTTTTCACTTTCTTTAAGTTTCACCATGTGAAAAAGTCCACTATTCAGCAGGATCTCTTTTTTGTTGACTCTCACGAAATCTGGTTGTCTGGCCAAGATTAGGTGATCTGTTTGTATTTCAAAATCCCAGAGAACTTTGTGCATCTCATTTTCCAGGACAAATTCTGGGTTGTGCATATACCATTTGTTCATGTGATCATATTTAAACTTCTTGCACAATTCCCAATGGATCATCTTCCCCACCCAGTCATGTCTAGTCTTATACTTTTTTGGTGCTAATTTGTTGCATTTGCTTCTTATGTGATTGATCGTTTCATCTCTATCATCACATAATCTACATTCCCTATTTTGTTGCATCTTTTCTATTTTTGCTTGGACATAGTTGGTCCTTATGGCATTGTTTGGTGCTGCTATTCAAAGAGACTTTGAGTCATAACTAAAGGTTTATATTTCCACCTCCATTGATGATCTTGCTTCTTATGGTGAAAGCTGTTTAGTAGGACCAGCCCCACACTTTTAGGATGAGCTGATAACAGAAGAATAATGTGCCACTGAGCCTCAGACTCTCTGAACAACTCAACTCAGCTTTTCAAATCATTTTTTCCTTCAAGGCCAGTTTCCCTGTCAATCCTAGAAAGACTACTCCACCCTTTTATCCATAGCTCAGGGAGAAGAGATGGATTCATGCCTTTCTCAGAAGCATTAGTTCAAAGTAATTTCCAAACATCTTCATCCAGGATTTGAACTTGGCTCATCATGCTAATTTCCCTCTGATGATAGATATTATACCATATATATACCCACATACACATGCACACATACACACGCACACACGCACACACACACACACACACACTCATATATTTGAAAATATCTAATTCAAATGCATATCAGTATATCAGTAGTAGTACTAATAAAACAAACTTTAAACTTAAATGAATTTGAAGGTCACTTAATTACAGAGAAACTTTCCTTTATATATTAATTCCTTTATTGATAAGAAAGCAATTAATCTACTGTTTTCATTCTTTTAATTAGATTGTTTTCATTCCTTTAATTAGACTGTTTTCATTCTTTTAATTTGATTGTTTTCATTCTTTTAATTAGATTGTTTTTATTCTTTTAATTTGATTGTTTTCATTCCTTTAATTAGATTGTTTTCATTCTTTTAATTAGATCGTTTTCATTCTTTTAATTAGATTGTTTTCATTCCTTTAATTAGATTGTTTTCATTCTTTTAATTTGATTGTTTTTATTCTTTTAATTAGATTGTTTTCATTCCTTTAATTAGATTGTTTTCAT